>SKCR01029055.1:0-235260 GCA_019454045.1 Zanthoxylum bungeanum | reverse complement strand
CTTGCCATAACGCGCTCAATCAAATATCACTCGTCGTATGATTTAAATATCAGTTAGACTAATATTTAATTGTTGTTTTATTAAATAGTTGGACTATATATATTCAAAACTATTCAATTGTAGTTGACTTTTATCACTGGATTATAGTAATCAATATAATTGATTTTAAACTATTGAATTATAGGTTATTAATAGTTAGACTATTGTAATAATTATAATTAGTACCTTAATTATTGATTAAATAGTTGGACTATTAAAATCAAGATATATTGAAAGATTGGACATTTAAAACATAATCTTGGATTGACATGTTTAAATGGTTTATTTTCAATTGGAATATTTCAGGATAGTCCTGGAAATAAATAATAAGTTACTTTATTTGATAAAATACTTGTTAAGCCTAAGCCTAGAATTAAGCAAATAGTAGAGCATAATCTTTGGAAGATTTATGTGATGATAACTTAAAGTGCTTAATTCACCATACATGTCATAAATCTATGTTAAGATTAATGAAGTATTAAAATTGTAATTAATAACTCTTGGAGAGTTAATGACTATTCTCAAGGAGATAAAGTCAAACTTTACAATTAGGCTAATAGCGCAAGGCACCCTTACTTCGATATTCTAGAAACCCAAGGCTTGGCCGAAGGCTTCTGAAATATTGAAAAGGGTAAAGGCAAGAATCATTATGATCTTCTGGGAAGATAAAGAACATATCCCAAAATGACTGCCGTTTGGATATGGCAGACATGAAGGAATTAAAGAAAGAGCAAGGCTCTGACTTTAATTATATTTGTCAAAATTATGTCCATTACTGGTATTAAAATTGGATTTTAAAATACTGAGCATGGTACATAAAATATATGTATTGATGTTCAGAATCTGCTGTGAGCAGGATACTGACTTCAAGCTGAGGTTAATCTGCGAATCGGGAACGGGACGAGTTTGCTGTTTCGACCATAGATACCTAAATTTAGGACTACCTTCAGGTATGTACTTAAATTAGGAAACTGTTATAATGTAACTAGTTAGACTAGTAACATCATCTCTATATCAGTGTTTAATCCATGGTGGATAAACCTTTATATCTAGAACATTAAAGTGTTTCATTATATAAAGATGACATTGAGATAAACACATTAGATGTGAACAACAGTATTATATTTTGAATATAAATAAATCTCGAACATATAATATGACAAACTAATAGCTCATACTGATCTGATCAGATGAAACTTAAATGTGGCATTGTTGTCTAGGACACAATAAACAAGACTCGTATGTCCACACTTTTGAAGAGTGGGTACTAGGACTGATTTGATTATTCAAATAAAGTCTACGAATCTAGTTCCTTTAGGTAAAGTACCTAAAATACTAATTACTTGGTAATAGTGATAAATGCCATCGATCTGTAAGCCCTATTCATAGTGAAGTTAGTGGGCCCATATCTAGCTAGGCTAGATGTGGATATGAATATTTCGTGACCTTAACGGGTGTGGCATCACGTTATGGTTATGTGTTACTTTTGAAGAACACAAATCAGAAACTTTTAAAGTTTCGACACGAAGTAGACAAACAGATCGGCTAAAGTATTAAACCGTCACGGTAAGACCGAAATGGAAAATACTTAAGCAATAAGTTTCACATATACTTGAAAGAGTATAATATTCTTTCAAATGAGGACTCCTCCCGAGACACGTCAGTTTTGACGGTGTGTTCGTACGGAGAAACCGAATTTTGTTGGACATGATAAGGTTTATCATGAGTCGCTCTGAGCTACCATTTCCTTCAACGGATATGCATTAACAGTGCAAAACTATTTAGAATAAGGTTCCATGAAAATCAATATGACAGAATTCATATTGGATATCAACGGAAAGAAACTGGGTTTCGCATTCCTGTAACGATTTGGGTATGTTGGGCATATGTTTGGATGATACCAAACTAAAACCTAAATCGGATAAGTGCCAAATGTAGGTTATCCTAGAGAAAACCATAAGTATAGTACTTATACAACTCACTAGAGAACAATTGTAATTGTTGCTCACCATGCGGTCTTCCTTAGAGGAATACCGATATGCAGTGGTAAGTGGGAGGACAGTAAACTCAATGAAAATCGGAGTAATAAGTTCAAGGCATGAAGTCCTTAATGGAACACAAACTGTTCATCAAGGATGAACATATACCATTAATCTTCGTATACACAAGAACCGCGTAGATCGGAGAGAATCAGAAAACAACCTAGGGTATGGGTTTCTGATCTCACCTCATAAAGATATCAACCTTATTGAGGAAGACACAACTACGTATGAGGAAGTGATACATGTATCGACTCCCTATTATGGTAAAGTGCCATGAGTCCCGAAAGGATTCCATGTAAAACAACTATGTTAAAATACTAGTTGATGTACCAGAAGGCATTGTGCCTATAGGTACTGTATAAGTCTTCAAGGAAGACATACATGGAAGGCAACATACCAACGTACAGAGCTAGGCTTGTAGCGGAAAGGTATCGTTATCAACATTGTGTTGATTACGGTTCAACCTTTTACCTGTTGCCACGGTAAATCCATTTGGATAATGCTTGCTGTAGCTGTACGTTTCATTTATGAAATGTGTCAGTTAAAGGTCAAAATCACTTTCCTTAAAAGGAAACCTTTTGGAGGATGTTTTATAACATCCTGACGATTTTGTCGTACTAAAACCAGCAAACTAGGTTTGCGTGTTGTTCGATCCATGTTTGGGTTGAAGCAAGCATAAAGTTCTTGGAACTATTGTTTTGATGTAATCATGATAGTCAATGATTTGATTCAAAACAGAATGATTCTTGTGTATATGAGAAGTTAGTGGAAGCGCACAGACAGTGGCTGTCCTTAAAATAATAATGATAATGTAATATATATTCATTTCTTGGAAATGATATTCCCATATAATATCGGTGAAAGCTTGGCTTTCAAGAGAAAATTCTCCGTAGAATTCTCGGGAGAAACAACCTTTATTCTAGGAATAAAGATCTACTAGGATAGATTTAAGTTGTTAATACTCTCTGGGAAATTGTACATTAAAATGTACGCGACCTGTGTCTCATACGCTTTGAGCATATGGATTCACAATCAGGCCAATGCAAGTGATAGTCACTTGATTGATGTTAAGAACATCCGTTAGAATCTTATAGATCTAAGGATGCTGTCTTAATCTGTGGAGAAGGAGAACTTGAAGTGACTGGGATCACTACTACAAGTTTTCCAAACCGATAAACGACTAAAAGTCGTAAACGGTACTATACGGTTTGAATAACGGTACAGTGAGCTGGAAATCTTCCAAGCAAGATACTGTTACCGAATAAATAACACACGCGGATTATTGCTGCAGCTGAGGCAGCAATAGAAGCCATCTGGGTCAATAAATAAATCTAATTGGATTAGATATAGTTCTGTTAGCGGCTGAGCTGGGCGTCAGCACAGCTAAAGAATTAATGGTCTCATCAACGATCCAGATACATACTTCGACTATTCATCTGATTCGTTCGGATCACACATCGTGGCGATGTGATGATCGTATAAATCGCATCAGACGATAATTGCGCAAATCCACTGACGAAAGCTTTTCTCAGCAATTTGAGCCAACCGTACATAGTTCGGGTGTTAGGCACTCGAGTGACTGGCTAAAGGCCAAGTGGGAGATTGTTGGACAGTTATGACCCATAGCGTCACTATTTGTACAGATCATAGTGTTGCTGTACAAATTAACTATGTAACAAAGGAGATTGCACTCCTATCATTTGTGATTAGATCACCTTAGATATATAAATGATGGGAGGTCCTTATGATTTGTTCCTAGATTGAGAATGATATGAGACAGTATCAATCAACGAAAGATAAATCATTAAGTATCCCTAGTCGGAGTATTGTCGAGATTGGACATCGATAGATGCGTAAAAGACTAGTATTACACTTGTGCGTGTTATGTGAACATAACGGCATAGTTCTCGTATATCTGGGTATAGGATACTCAGGCAAGTGTAATAGGAGGTTATGTTTCACCGATGGTACGGGAAACAGCTTCGCTCTGGATTAGACCACCGCAGAATCCCATTGGTAGCATGACCTTGTGTCTATGGGAGTCTGCAATCAGGGTAGGTGTATTTGGTCTTAACCTGAGACTTGCACCGCTAATACTTGCGACAATCAATGTACTTTAGTTGAGGTCGTCCAGGGCTTTAACAGGTTCTGTGTACGCCGATGCTGGGTATATTGAGAATCGTAGTGTATTGGGTGTGATGTCAAGACGGAAGTGTCACTCCAGTCATATGGAGAAGATGGTCACGTAGGATACGGTATTAGTGCTCTTATATGCTGCGCGGCTATCGGGATATTATGACTCGGTCATGTATATCCGATTATAAAGACTAGTTACCAGACATCCGACATGTGCTTCGTACGGGGCAGACACATATCCAGCCCTAGGCCTAGCACGTGATCATCCGATACTGGATCGAAATACGCAATACTACGTATATTACGCCTGATATAGATCACATATTCCTGTAAGGATATTTCCGGAGAATTGGGTAGGCATGACGCTTTGCTAGAGGCCAACCTTGTCTTGTAAATCGGTAAAACGTAATACTTGGTACTTACGTGTTCGGATAGTCCGACGACCGAGTTTACTGCCAACATATCCGGAGATCCCATGGGTCGTTTCCCAATGATACACCGATGACGTATGACTCGCATTATATATTAATCTGGGATTAATTAGAAGAGAGAGAAAATTAATCTGGGATTAATTACGGAGATATTTTATCTGGGATAAAATATCGTCTAAAGAGAGAGAACGCGATTAATTTGGAATTAATCGGTAAAATGAATTTAATAGTTAAATTTGATTTTTCTATTTAATTTATTCCAATGGGCTAAAATTAATATATCGGATATATTAATATGAATTGGATTTCATTACGAAATTAAAGTCGGACTTTAATGCGAACGAACGAACTAATTTAGAATTAATTCGTAAACGAAGTTCGTAATATATTTACGAGGCATCGATATTTAATTAAATTAGATTAATTATTTAACGACGGAAGTTCGTTTAATCGGATTAAACGAAACCGAGCCGCGGTAAATGTTCGTAGAGATATTTGAATTTTGAATTCAAATATGTGGGGCCCATGTGTGGTAAGTGTACCTACCACCCAACTACCTTGTTTGCTTTTTGGAAAACCATTTACCCACACCTACCTAGTTTAGGGTAAAAGTGAAATGGTTTCACCAAAAGTTAAAAGCAAAATATCTCTCTACACTTTGGTAATTGATTATTATTATTATTCATTAGATGAATTTTGAAAACCCTAGACAACTCTCTCTCTCTCCAACTATCTCTCCCTCTCATTTTCTTCTCAAAAGCTCACGCCCAAGGGGCTGTGGACTGCCTGAAAATGGCATGAATGAGGGAGGATATTTGTGGGTCTTGTGGCAAGATCCAAGTGCTAGCACACTCCTAGAAGACATACGAAGGTGTTAGGGAAACCCACCCACGAGCCGGGAATCGTTAGACGAAGCTTGGAGCTTCAAATCTCAGCTCAAAATCTGAAAAATGCAAGCAGTGGACTGCTCACTGCCTTGGCCGAATTTGAAGGGAAAAAAATTGTTTTGTTCGTCTTCAATCGTCTCAACCGATCGATGTGAGTATTCCGAAACTCCTTTGAGATGTATTCATCACTTTATCATGCTTGTTTAATGATCTTGGGACCTAGATAATCACCAACAAAAATCACAAATATTAGCTTCCATTTTCAGCAAAACCAAAACAGTTCACTGCCCTTTGAGCGTGAACTTGAAGAAAGAAATGAGAGAGAGAGTTGTGTGAAAATTGAATTGCATTTGGATTTTAAGTGTAACTTATACACATTTGTGAATTTCATTTGAATTTCACTTTAATTTGGCTTTCAAAAAGTCAAAAAGTTAAAGCCACATCAACTCACATCATGTCACATCTATCAAGTGTCAAGTCACTGTATTACTCAAGTTGTCAAGTCACATCACTAAAAGTGACAAGTGACTTGACGCTTGAATCGACTAATGATTTGACGCTTGATTTGACTTGCGTGCTGCACTCGAATTCGAAATGCGAATGTGCTCGCAAATAATCTCGGGCTCGGGTTCGTTAATTCCAAATTAACGATTTCTCCGTTGCGTCGTAATTAAATCTAATTTAATTAAATAATCATGCCAAGCATAATTACTATTCACATCGCTAACGAATTAATTCCAAATTAATTCGTTCGCCTGAATTAAAATCTAATTTTAATTCTGCGTCGCAATCCAATTTCGTTTAATATATCGAATATATTAATTTACCGATTAATTCCAAATTAATCGTTATCTCTCATTTTATTGATATTTTATCCTAGATAAAATATCTCCGAAATTAATCCCAGATTAATTTTCTCTCTCTTCTAATTAATCCCAGATTAATTAAAGTGCGAGTCATACATCATCGGTGAATCATTGGGAAGCGACCCATGAGATCCCCGGATATGTTGGCATTAAATACGGTCGTCGGACTATCCGAACACGCACGTACCAAGTATTACGTTTTACCGATTCACAAGACAAGGTTGGCTTCTAGCAAAGAGCCATGCCTACCCAATTCTCCGGAAATATCCTTACAGGAATATATGATCTATATCAGGCGTAGTATACAGCGTATCGTGCATATCGGTCCAGTATCGGATGCTCACGTGCTAGGCCTGGGGCTGAAGCTGTGTCTGCCCCGTACGAAGCACATGTCGGATGTCTGGTAACTAGTCATTATAATCGGATATACATGACCTTGTCATAATATCCCGATGGTTGCGCAACACTTAAGAGCACTAATACCGTATCCTGCGTGACATCATCTCCACTATGACTGGAGTGATACTTCCGTCTTGACATCACACCCAATACTCTACGATTCTCAATATACCCAGTATCGGCGTACACAGAACCGGTTAAAGCCCTGGATGACCTCAACCAAAGTGTATTGATTGTCGTAAGCATTAGCGGCGCAAGTCTCAGGTTAAGACCAAATACACCTATCCTGACGTCGGACTCCCATAGACACACAGTCATACTACCAATGAGATTCCGAGGGGGTCTATCCAGAGCGAAGCTGTTTCTCGTTCCATCGGTGAAACACAACCTCCTACCGCACTTGCATGAGTGTCCAATACTTAAATATATGAGAACTATGTCGTTGTGCCCTCACAACGCGCACAAGTGCGATACTAGTCTTTTACGCATTGCCGATGTCCTATCTCGATAATACTCTGACTAGGGATATTTAATGATTAATCCTTCGTGGACTGATACTGTCTCATATCATCTCTATCCAGGAATTAAACATATGGACCTCTCATCATTTATACATCTAAGGTGATCTAATCACAAATTATAAAAGTGCAATTTCCTTGTCACAAAGTTAATTTGTACAACAACACCATGATCTGTGCAAACAGTGACGCTATGGGTCATAATTGTCCAACATGGAAAGCTTCGTAATCCATGTTGATGAACAAGAAGTGATCTTGACTTCGGCCAACAAATCACAACTTGCCCAAGGCATGCGATATGGAACAAAGCCTTTATGTTTCAAACACATCCTCGATGGACAAAGGTCTTGACTTTGGCCAACAAACCAATGCCAATCTTAGATCTTGAGAATGAATCACTCAAAGGAAGGAAAACGCTTAATATTTGTTGAGGGTTTTTCGCGTAATTGGAAATCAATTAATTATCTTTGATTAGGTCTCATCATACACCCTTAAGCATGCATTCTAAAAGCATAATAAGACGCGATAAATAAATTAATAATGATATGCGGATGGATATCTCACAAATTTTTCCTAGAACAAATCACCCCATTTCCTCTCCCCGGTTAGCACTATTCTAACTTCTACCCAATTACATAATACAATAAAAGAAACCTCATTAACATTGAGGAGAATTGGTGAGAAGAGAATTACAAAGAATAAGAAGATAATAGGCTAGACACGCAGGCTCAATTTAATAAATTATAAATTTATTACAATTTCCAAAATTGCCCTCACCCTTCTAATAGCCATCCGATTTACATTATTCATACAACACATTCAAGTATTCACACATAGGATGTTATTCAATCAATCTAATCCAATTAATTAATCTTTGAATTAATGACCATCCAATGTTCAAACAACTATTTGATTTGCGCGAGTCCAACTCGTTTAAGAATAAATACTTTAAGTCTGTATTCTTGAATTATATCGAACTACAACTTTAAATCTAATTTATTTGTATTCAATACTAATTCCAATTTAATTCTAAATTAAATATTTACACTTATTTATATGCCGTAAAGACTTGGATTCCAAATCCAATCTTGATGGGTCTCAAAGGCCCAATAACATCCAATGCCATTTTAATTAAAGTCTAATGGGCTTTTAATTGATTCTTAATGCATGGGCTTTGGCCATAATGGATCAAACCCAAAATGCCAAGGCCCAATAGGAATCACCCTATTGCCAACAAATCAATTTAGGCCCATTAGGCCCAATTAAATTTTTTAAAGATCCAAGTGATGTATTTGGACTTTATGGAATTGGTTTTGGGCCCAATTGGATCCAATCCAAAATTCCAAAACCAAACTTGGTCTAACCAAGCCCATTAAGCCTAAATACACACTTTTAGCCCAATTAAAAACTTAAAGGCTAATTATTATAATTTCAATATTCCAAATATAATAATTATTATAATTAAAGTGTATTAGCCATGATTAATTAATTAAACTTAATATTTCCAAAATACCAATTAAACTAATTAATCATGCTTATATTTATCAATTTATGTCCAACACAAATTGAAGCAAAACATATCATTTCATGCTTATCATGCTCTTTGAGATTCATTTCCCAGTCAGAAACATTCGCGCCGTTGAAGACATTATCACCCATGATGATGTCTCGGACACTGTACTTTCCTGTCATCTTAATTGCAATAGTCAAATTACTCAATTAACGATGTATGGGTACAGTCTAACTGTTACAAGAAAAATAATAAAATATTAGTCCAACTAATAAATATTTATAATTGACGAAATAATTTGAAAGCGCGTATTTGGCAAATATTTGAATGAAATTGAAAATTCAATACTAGCCTCCCATAATTTTTCGGCAAGCCTCTAACCCTCTTTTGAGTACTCGGGAAACCTAGTTTCCTAGTGAGCTAGGATCCCGTTAAATAACACACAACATTGACTTTGGCCAACAAGCTGTATGATATTTAACTAGGTAGATCGCTAAGATCAATTGGATCTCATCCAATTCCTAGATCCGGTAGGTGGACCTCCAAGTCCGAAACATATATACAATATATATGCCAATATATCTAATATATTTGCCTAACCTTTTCCTATGAATCAACTAAGCATTGGCTTTGGCACAACAAGCTTAATGATTCCTGTCAAGCGGGACCCATTGACTTTGGAAAGCTTCGTAATCCATGTCGATGAACAAGAAGTGATCTTGACTTCGGCTAACAAATCACAACTTGCCCAAGGCATGCGATATGGAACAAAGCCTTCATGATTCAAACACATCCTCGATGGACAAAAGGTCTTGACTTTGGCCAACAAACCAATTCCAATCTTAGATCTTGAGAATGAATCACTCAATGAAGGGAAAACGCTTAATATTTGTTGAGGGTTTTTCGCGTAATTGGCAACCAATTAATTATCTTTGATTAGGTCTCATCATACACCCTTAAGCATGAATTCTAAAAGCATAATAAGGCGCGATAAATAAATTAATAATGATATGAGGATGGATATCTCACAAATTTTTCCTAGAACAAATCACTCCATTTCCTCTCCCCGGCTAGCACTATTCTAACTTCTACCCAATTACATAATACAATAAAAGAAACCTCATTAACATTGAGGGGAATTTGTGAGAAGAGAATTACAAAGAATAAGGAGATAATAGGCTGGACACGCATGCCCAATTTAATAAATTCTAAATTTATTACAATTTTCAAAATTGCCCTCACCTTTCTAATAGCCATCCGATTTACATTATTCATACAACAGATTCATGTATTCACACATAGCATGTTATTCAATCAATCTAATCTAATTAATTAATCTTTGAATTAATGACCATCCAATGTTCAAACAACGATTTGATTTGCGTGAGTCCAACTCGTTTAAGAATAAATACTTTAAGTATGTATTATTGAATTATATCGAACAACAACTTTAAATCTAATTTATTTGTATTCAATACTAATTCCAATTTAATTCTAAATTAAACATTTACACTTATTTATATGCCTTAAGGACTTGGATTCCAAATCCAATCTTGATGGGTCTCAAAGGCCCAATAACATCCAATGCCATTTTAATTAAAGTCTAATGGGCTTTTAATTGATTCTTAATACATGGGCTTTGGCCATAATGGATCAAACCCAAAATACCAAGGCCCAATAGGAATCACCTCATTGCCAACAAATCAATTTAGGCCCATTAGGCCCAATTAAATTCTTTAAAGGCCCAAATGATGTATTTGGACTTTATGGAATTGGTTTTGGGCCCAATTGGATCCTATCCAAAAGTCCAAATCCAAACTTGGTCTAACCAAGCCCATTAAGCCCAAATACACACTTTTAGCCCAATTAAAAAATTAAAGGCTAATTATTATAATTTCAATATTCCAAATATAATAATTATTATAATCAAAGTGTATTAGCCATGATTAATTAATTAAACTTAATATTTCCAAAATACCAATTAAACTAATTAATCATGCTTATATTTATCAATTTATATCCAACACAAATTGAAGCAAAATATATCATTTCATGCTTATCATGCTCTTTGAGATTCATTTCCCAGTCAGAAACGTTCGCGTCGTTGAAGACATTATCACCCATGATGATGTCTCGGACACTGTTCTTTCCTGTCATCTTAATTTCAATAGTCAAATGACTTAATTAACGATGTATGGGTACAGTCTAACTGTTACAAGAAAAATAATAAAATATTAGTCCAACTAACAAATATTTATAATTGACGAAATAATTTGAAAGCGCGTATTTGGCAAGTATTTGAATGAAATTGAAAATTCAATACTAGCCTCCCACTATTTTTCGGTGAGCCTCTAACCCTCTGTTGAGTACTCGGGAAACCTAGTTTCCTATTGAGCTAGGATCCTATTAAATAACACACAACCTTGACTTTGGACAACAAGCTGTATGATATTTAATTAGGTAGATCTCTAAGATCAATTAGATCTCATCCAATTCCTAGATCCGGTAGGTGGACCTCCAAGTCCGAAACATATATATAATATATATGCCAATATATCCAATATATTTGCCTAACCTTTTCCTCTGAATCAACTAAGCCTGGGCTTTGGCACAACAAGCTTAATGATTCCAGTCAAGCGGGACTCATTGACTTTGGAAAGCTTCGTAATCCATGTCGATGAACAAGAAGTGATTTTGACTTCGGCCAACAAATCCCAACTTGCCCAAGGCATACGATATGGAACAAAGACTTCATGATTCAAACACATCCTCGATGGACAAAGGTCTTGACTTTGGCCAACAAACCAATGCCATTATTAGATCTTGAGAATGAATCACTCAATGAAAGGAAAACGCTTAATATTTGTTGAGGGTTTTTCGCGTAATTGGAAACCAATTAATTATCTTTGATTAGGTCTGATCATACACCCTTAAGCATGCATTCTAAAAGCATAATAAGGCGCGATAAATAAATTAATAATAATATGCGGATGGATATCTCACAAATTTTTCCTAGAACAAATCACTCTATTTCCTCTCCCCGGCTAGCACTATTCTAACTTCTACCCAATTACATAATACAATAAAAGAAACCTCATTAATATTGAGGGGAATTGATGAGAAGAGAATTACAAAGAATAAGGAGATAATAGGCTAGACACGTAGGCCCAATTTAATAAATTCTAAATTTATTATAATTTTCAAAATTGCCCTCACCCTTCTAATAGCCATCTGATTTACATTATTCATACAACACATTCAAGTATTCACACATAGCATGTTATTAATCAATCTAATCCAATTAATTAATCTTTGAATTAATGACCATCCAATGTTCAAACAACGATTTGATTTGCGAGAGTCCAACCCGTTTAAGAATAAATACTTTAAGTATGTATTCTTGAATTATATTGAACTACAACTTTAAATCTAAATTATTTGTATTCAATACTAATTCCAATTTAATTCTAAATTAAACATTTACACTTATTTATATGCCTTAAAGACTTGGATTCCAAATCCAATCTTGATGGGTCTCAAAGGCCCAATAACATCCAATGCCATTTTAATTAAAGTCTAATGTGATTTTAATTGATTCTTAATGCATAGGCTTTGGCCATAATGGATCAAACCCAAAATGCCAAGGCCCAATAGGAATCACCCTATTGCCAACAAATCAATTTAGGCCTATTAGGCCCAATTAAATTCTTTAAAGACCCAAGTGATGTATTTGGACTTGATGGAATTGGTTTTGGGCCCAATTGGATCTAATCCAAAAGTCCAAAACCAAACTTGGTCTAACCAAGTCCATTAAGCCCAAATACACACTTTTAGCCCAATTAAAAACTTAAAGGCTAATTATTATAATTTCAATATTCCAAATATAATAATTATTTTAATCAAAGTGTATTAGCCATGATTAATTAATTAAACTTAATTTTTCCAAAATACCAATTAAACTAATTAATCGTGCTTATATTTGTCAATTTATGTCCAACACAAATTGAAGCAAAACATATCATTTCATGCTTATCATGCTCTTTGAATTTAACATAATCATTATTGACTTTGATTCCAATCTAATCAAACCAACAATCAACATTTATATCATGCATTTAAACACATCCAATGTTGTAAAAATTAAAAAATTCAATGTGCAGTGGACTGCCTCACATTCGGCCAAGGTAAGGGTATTTAAAATTTTTGATCCAATCAATATTTCTCAAATATAATCATGCATAACTCTACGTTATCATATTCTAATCATACTCAAAAGATCAATTTGAAGAAATCATGCTCAAAACATAAAAACCCCAAATTAAAGTCTCAAGAACCCTAGAAAAATCATGCTTAAAATTGGCTCATGATACCATTATTAGTGTTCCTAGAACATGCCAAAGATCTATTAATCAAGATTATGAGTGATTAAAATCATTAAAAGTTACGGAATGACTTACAATGATCAGATTAGACTTTCAAAAATTTAGTGTGTTCTTGAAGCTCTAAGCTTTAAGTGTTCATTCTAACTCTTGAAGTTGTTTCCCTATCACCTTAGAAGACTCCTTGAGGTGCTAGCTTCTTTAATCTTGCAACAAAATAAAAAAGAAGAGATGGAGAGGTTCACGCCCATTTTTTGTGTTCGTGTGTTATGTGTTTGGATGAGAGAGATAGGTTTTAGTAAAAAGCCATTTACCATTTTCACCTAAACAAGGTAGTTGGGTTTTTGGTTTTACCAAAACCAAAGTGGGTGGTTTGGCATAAATGCCAACCACTCTCCCAACTACCACATGTGAAGTGGGGCCCACTTTTGAATTTAAAATTCAAACGATTTCTACGAATGTTTGCCGCGGCTCGGATCCATTTAATTCAATTAAATGAATTTTCATCACTAAATAATTAAATCTAATTTAATTAAATAACGACGCCTTGTAAAATTATTACGAATGCCGTTTACGAATTAATTCTAAATTAATCCGTTCGCACGTATTAAAGTCCAACTTTAATTTCGTATTGAAATCTAATTCAAATTTATATATCCGATATATTAATTTTAGCCCATATGAATAAATTAAATAGAAAAATCAAATTTAACTATTAAATTTATTTTACCGATTAATTCCAAATTAATCGCGTTCTCTCTCTTTCAAACACATTTAATCCCAGATTAAATAATGCCACAATTAATCTGAGATTAATTTTCTCTCTCTTAATTAATCCCAGATTAATTCTAATTCGAGTCAACTGTTATCGGTGAATCTTTGGGAAGCGACCCAAAAGACCCCTAGATATGTTGATAGTAAATCCGATTATCGGATCATCCGATTAAGTGCGTACTTCGTACCACGTGCTTATCGATTTACAAGATATGGTTGGCTTCTAGCAAAGCACCGTGCCTACCCAATTCTCCAGAAATATTCTTAATGGAATATACAATCTTAGTCAGGCGTATAATACGTAGTATTGCGTATTGCGATCCAGTATCAGATGTCACATGCAAGGCCTGGGGCTGGAGTAGTGCCTTCCCCGTACGAAGCATATATCATATCACAAGCAACTAGTCTCTTTAATCGGATAATCATGATGTTGTCACATTATCCCGATGGTTGCAACACATTAGAGTAACAGTTCTGTATCCCTGTGTGATCATCATCTTCATATGACTGAATGATACTTCCATCTTGACATCACACCCAATACTCTACGATTCTCAATAAGCCTAGAAGAGGCATACAAATAACCTGTTAAAGTCTCGGATGACCAAAACTAAAGCGTAATGATTGTCGCAAGTATTAGCGATGCAAGTCTCAGGTTAAGACAAATACACTTACCCTGAATCGGATTCCCATAGACACATTATCATACAACCAATGAGATTCTGTGGGGTCTATTCGAAGCGAAGCTATTCTCGTACCATCGATAAACACAACCTCCTATCACACTTGCATAAGCATCCAATACTTAAATATATGAGAACTATGCCATTATGCTCCCACAACGCGCACAAGTGTACTACTAGTCTATTCCGCATTATCGATGTCCAATCTTGATAATACTACGACTATGGATGTTTAATGATTAAACCTTATTGGATTAATTCTGTCTCATATCTTATAATCAGAAATTAATCCTAAGGAATTTTATCATTTTATATTTAAGTAATCCAATTACAAAATGATAAAATGGCAATTTCCATAGTCATATAGTTAATTTGTATAAAAACCATAATGTCTTTTACAAATAGTGACGCTATGGGTCATAATTGTCTAACAATGACATCTTGGGTTTGACCCATAATTGCCAAAGCCCACGCCTATAGAATTAATTAAAAGCCCTTTGGACTTTAATTGAAAAGTATCGGATACTAATTGGGCCTTTGAGACCCATAAAGATTGGATTTGGAATCCAAGTCTAAAAGACACTATTAAAAGTGTAATAATTTAATTTTGGAATTAAATATTAATTAGTATTGGATACAATTTAAATTGGATTTAAAATTATAGTTCGATATAATTCAAGAATACTTACTTTGAGTATTTATTCTTAAACGAGTTGGACTCGCGCAAATCAAATAGTTGTTTGAACATTGGATGGTCATTATTCAAAGATTAATTAATTAGATTAGATTAATTGATAACATGCTTCTTGTGAATACTTGGATGTATGTATGAATAATGTATATCAGATGTATATTAGAAGGATGAGGGCAATTTTGGAAATTATTGTAATAAATTTAGAATTTATTAAATTAGACCTGCTTGTACAGCCTATTACCTCTTTTCTCATTGTATTTCTCTTCTCACCAATTCCCCTTAATGTAAATGAGGTTTCTCTAGAAGTATTATGTAATTGGATAGAAGTAAGAATAGTGCTAGCGGGAGAGAGGAAATGAAGAGATTTTCTCTAGGAACAAATTGTATTGTATATCCATCCGCATATCATTACTAAATTTATTTCGCACCTTATTATGCTTTTAGATTGCATGCTTAAGGGTGTATGATGAGACCTAACTAAAGATAATAAATTGGTTGCCAAATCGCGACAAAAACCCTCATTTAATATTAAGCGATTTTCCTTTCATTGAGTGATTCTCTCTCAAGATCCAAGATTAGCATTGGTTTGTTGGCCAAAGTCAAGACCTTTGTCCATCGCAGATGTGTTTGGATCACGAAAGCTTTGTTCAATATCGTACATCTTCGGCAAGTTGTGATTTATTGGCCAAAGTCAAGGTCACGTCTTGTCCATCGACCTCGATTACGAATCTTTCCCACTGTCAATGGGTCTCGTTTAACTGGTTTCATTAGGCTTGTTGAGCCAAAGCCAAGGCTTAGTTGATTCAGAGGAAAAGGTTAGGGAATATATGTTGGACAGTTATGACCCATAACGTCACTGTTTGTAAAAGACATTGTGTTTTTGTACAAAATTAACTATGTAGTAATGAAATTGCACTTTTACCGTTTTGTATTTATTTATTTATATTCTAAATGGTAAAAGTCCTTATGATTAGTTCCGGATTGAGATGATATGAGACAGTATCAATCTATAAAGTTTTAATCATTAAATATCCCTAGTCGTAGTATTATCGAGATTGGACATCGATAATGCAGAATAGACTAGTATTGCACTTTTGCGCATTGTGAGGGCATAACGACATAGTTCTCATATATTTGAGTATTGGATACTTATGCAAGTGCGATAGGAGGTTGTATTTTATCGATGGTACGAAAACAGCTTCGCTCTGGATAGACCCCATAGAATCCCATTGGTAGTATGTATATGTGTCTATGGGAGTCCGCTTCAGGGTAGGTGTATTTGGTCTTAACATGAGACTTGCATCGCTAGTACTTGCGACAATCGATACGGTTTGGTTTTGGTCATCCAGGACTTTAACAGGTTCTGCGTACGCCTCTTATGGGGTTTTTTTGAGAATCGTAGTGTATTGGATATGAGGTCAAGACGAAAGTATCATTCCAGACATATGGAGATGATGATCACGCAGAGATTCGGAACTAGTTCTCTATTGTGTTGCAACCATCGGGATAATATGACAAGGTCAGGATTATCCTATTCAAAGACACTATTCCAGCCCCAGGCCTTGCATTACACGATACTACATTTACTACACCTGATAAAGATCGTATATTCCATTAAGAATATTTCTGGAGAATTGGGTAGGCATGACGCTTTGCTCGAAGCCAACATTGTCTCGTAAATCGGTAAAAACGTATTTACTGCCAACATATCTAGGGATCTCTTGGGTCGCTTCCCGAGGATACACCGATGATGTATGATTCGAGCTTAATTAATCTAGGATTAATTGCGGAGAGACTTTATCTTGGATAAAGTACTGTTTGAAGAGAGAGAAAGATTAATTTGTAATTAATCGTTAAAATAATATATTTGATATATTAAACGAAATTAGATTTCGACGCGGAATTAAAATTAGATTTTAATTCGGGCAAACGAGTTAATTTAGAATTAATTCGTTAGCGATGTGAATAGTAATTTTACTAGGCATAATTATTTAATTAAATTCAATTTAATTACGTCGCGACGAAATTTTGTTAATTCGGAATTAGCAAACTCGGGCCCCGGGAGTGTTTGCGGGCCCACTCGTATTTGGAATCGAGTGGGGCCCATATATCACATCAAGTGTCACATCACATGTCACCTTTATTCACTTTTGGATGATTTGATTAAGTGGAGTTGGTGGAGACTTTGAAAGTACTCCAAAGTCAAAGATTGAAAGACTTTTACCAAATCACTTTTGGTATATCTTTCTTTTGTTTTTGAAAACAATTACACAACTTGATATTTTCTCTCCCTTGGCCAAATTTGGCAAGCCAAACACTCTCCCTATTTTGCTTCTTCTTCACCGAAACTTGAAGGAAGTATTTGATGAATTTTTGTTGCATTAATTCTCATAGAGCTAGCACTCATCAAGGATCATTACAAGGTGTTAGGGAAACCTACTTGAGGGCTTGGAATCTTCAAAAGCTTGGAGCTTGGCATTCTTCCTCTTGGCTGAATCATTGGTGTTCTTGGAGGAGAAATTTTTTGTTTGACGCATCCATAAACCGATCAATGTAAGTGTGTTTCCATCACTCTTCTTTGTTATTCATTCACATTTTATGCTTGATTTGATCTTAGGACTAAATCTAGAAACCCAACAATGGTATCTATGAGCCAATTTGAGCATGAAATGAATTAGGGTAAATTTTGGGTAAAATCATTTTGATCATGATTTGATAAAATTGATTGAATGGGTGTGATTGAATGAAGATATATTGAGATTGTATTGGATCAATTTCATGAAATATTGATTGGATCAATTTTTTGCCCACACATAGGCTTGACCGAATGTTACTTCCCTTATAAGTCTTGGTAATTTTTGTTTCGTTGATCATTGGATGACTTGAAACGATTGGGAATGTTGATTAAAATTCAATCGGATTGAAAAATGAAATCGGACAAAATTACCCACCATTGCCGAGAGCTTATTAGCATGTAAAGAGTTGATTTTTTTGGTTCAAAAATATTGGACATAAGTTGAACAATTAAATACATAATTAATTAGTTAAATTGTATTTTGGAAATATTAATTTGGGTAATTAATTGATGTATTACATTTTAATTAATTGGATTATAAAATTTGGAATTTTAAAATTTGGTTAATTAGGTTTATTTTCTAATTGGGCTTAAAATTGTTGTATTTGGGCATAATGGACTTGGTTGGGCCAAGTTGGTTTAGGCCAATTGGATTGGATCCAAATTGGGCTAAATCATTCCATTAAGTCCAAATATAACAAATGGGCTTAAAAAATTTAATTGGGCCAAGTTGGTTTAGGCCAATTGGATTGGATCCAAATTGGGCCTAATCATTCCATTAAGTCCAAATATAACAAATGGGCTTAAAAAATTTAATTGGGCCAAGTTGGTTTAGGCCAATTGGATTGGATCCAAATTGGGCCTAAATCATTCCATTAAGTCCAAATATAACAAATGGGCTTAAAAAATTTAATTGGGCCTTATGGGCCGAAATTGGTTTCTTGACAAATGAGGGTGATTCCTTAATTGGGCTTGGTAATTGGGTTTGACCCACATTGACCAAAGCCCATGCCTCATGAAATCAATTGAAGGCCCATCGGACTTTAATTAAACAAACATTGGATGTTAGTTGGGTTTTGAGACCCGATAAGATTAGATTTGGAATCTAAGTCGTTAAAGCACATTAAAAATGTAGATATTTAATTTGGAATTAAATACATGAATTAGTATTGAATATGAATTAATTAGATTTAACGGGTAGTTCGATATAATTCAAGAATTCGTACTTTGAGTACTTATTCTCAAACGAGTTGGACTCACGCAAAATCAAATCGTTGTTTGAACATTGAATGATCACATAATTCAAAGATTAATTAATTGGATTAGATTGATTGAATTACATGCTATGAATGAATACATGGATGTGTTGAATGAATAGCGTACATCGGATGGATATTAGAAGGGAAATGACAATTTTAGAAATTGTTGTAAATTTGGAATTTATTAAATTGGACCTGCGTGTCCAGCCTTATCTCTCATTATTTCTTTGTATTCTCTTCTCACCTAATTCCCCTCAATGTAATGAGGTTTCTATTATTGTATTATGCAATTGGGTAGAAGTAGAATAGCGCTAGCTGGGGAGAGGAAAGAGAGTGATTTGTTCTAGGAACAATCTGTTAAATATCCATCCGCATATCGTTATTAATTTACTTTCCGCGCCTTATTTTGCTTTTAGAATGCATGCTTAAGGGAGTATGATGAGACCTAATAAAGATAATTGATTGGTTGCCAATTACGCAAAAACCCTCAAAATATATTAAGCATTTTTCCTTCCGTTGAGTGATTCTTACTTAAGATCCAAAATTGGCATTGGTTTGTTGGCCAAAGTCAAGACCTTTGTCAATTGCGGATGTGTTTGAATCATGAAGGCTTTGTTCCACATCGGTGTCTTGTCCAAGTTGTGATTTGTTGGCCAAAGTCAAGATCACTTCTTGTCATCGATATTGATTACGAAGCTTTCCATGTCAATAGGTCCCGCTTAACAGGAATCATTAAGCTTGTTGTACCAAAGCCAAGGCTTATTTGATTCAGAGGAAAGAGTTAGACAAATATATTGGATATATTGGCATATATATTGTATATATGTTTCGGACTTGGTTGTCCACCTACCGGACCTAGGAATTGGATGAGATCCAATTGATCTTCGAGTTCTACCTAGTTAAATATCATACAGCTTGTTGGCCAAAGTCAAGGTTGTGCGTTATTTAACGGGATCCTAGCCCACTAGGAAACTGGGTTTCCCGAGTACTCGACAGAAGGTTAGAGGCTCGTCGAAAAATAGTGGGAGGCTAGTATTGAATTTGTAATTTCGTTCATATACTTAGCTTTACGCGCTTTCAAATTATTTTGTCAAAATTATTTTATTAGTTGGACTAATACAATGTTATTTTTCTTGTAACAGTTAGACTATACCCATATATCGTTGATTAGATAGTTGGACTATCGTAATCAAGATGACGGGAAAGGGTAGTGTTCGTGACATTATCATGGGCAAAAATGTCTTTAAGGGCACAAACCTTTCCGATTGGGAAATGAATCTAAGGATTGTCCTTGGATCCGAGAGGCTGCTATATACTATAGAGACACCTCTTGGGCCTAAGCCAAGACCTGATCAGTTACTTGAGCTGGAGCTTTGGAAGACTCACAGCGATGATAACTCTACTACTCAGTCTATTATGCTTGCTGCTATGACTCAGTATTTCCGTCGACAGAACAGGGACTTGGATCCCTATAACATGTTGGTGAGTTTGCACGATCTTCACCGATCTAACTGAAGGTCGCAGAGATATGAGTTACAAAAGAAGCTCTTCCATTCACGTATGTCAGAAGGCATGTCTGTTGAGTCCCTTGTGGTACAGATGATTGCTGACATAGATGAGCTGTCTCAGATGGGGATAGTCTTAGAGGCTGAGACTACCATAGATTTGATCTTGCAGTCTCTCTCCGACACTTGGAGAGGGTTCATCATAAACTATAACTTGATGAACCAAGATGACACACTTGGAGAGTTGTTGTCAATTCTCAAGGAAGCTGAGAATGAGCTTCTTAAACTTTGCTTCGTCATCTCAGACACCGAGGGCTGGGCCCAAGGCGACTGGAGGTGTGAAGAAGAAGAAGCATAAAAGAAAGGGTAAGGCCAAATCGTCAAAGGCTTCTAGGAAGCCTAAGTACAAATCTCAGGATGTATGCCTCCAGTGCGGCAAGCAGGGTCATTGGAAGCGTGACTGCCGCGAGTACAAGGCACTCCAGAAGGAGATTAAAGCGGGTAGGAACTGGCTACATGTATGTTTGTTATTGAAATAAACATGACTACTTCTAGTTTTAAAAATTGGATTTTTGATTCTGGTTGTGGTACTCACATATGTACTGATGTGCAGGATCTGTGGATAAGTAGGAGACCGGCCTCAGGGGAAATTGATCTACGCGTCAGAAATGGGGCATCAGTCGCCCTTTTGGCCGTTGGTACTTTTATTTGGAATTGCCCTCGGGGCATGTACTAGAACTTACAGACTGTTATTATGTACCTAGTTTGACTAGGAATATTATTTCTGTATCTATATTAACCCAATGTGGGTATACTTTTGTATTTAGAAACACCAGGTGTTTTATTTATAAAAATGATATAGAAAATTGCACTGCTATCGCAAATAATGGTCTTTATATTTTGAATATAAATCAATCTCAAACATATAATATAATAAACAAAAGGCTTAAAATGAGTAATAAAGAAGAAAATTACATGTGGCACAGTCGTCTGGGACACATAAACAAGACTCGCATATCCACACTTTCGAAGAGTGAGTACTTGGACAGATTTGATCCAAATTCATATGACGTCTGTGAATCTTTCTTATTAGGTAAAATGCCTAAATCACCTTTTAGCGGTAAAGGTGAACGCGCCACCGAACTGTTAGCCCTCATTTATAGTGACGTTTATGGGCCCATGTCTAGCCAGGCTAGAGGTGGATACAAATACTTCGTAACCTTTATGGATGATGCATCGCGTTATGGTTATGTGTATCTTATGAGACACAAGTCGAAAACTTTTGAGAAATTCAAAGAGTTTCGACACGAAGTTGAAAAATAGACCGGTAAAAGTATAAAGATATTGCGGTCGGACTATGGTGGCGAATACTTGAGCAATGATTTTCTAGATTACTTGAAAGAATATGGTATTCTTTCACAGTGGACTCCTCCTGGAACACCGTAATTAAACGGTGTGTCCGAACGAGAGAAACCGAACTTGTTGAACATGGTAAGGTCTATGATGAGTCGTACTGAGCTACCTATTTCTTATGGGGATATGCATTAAAAAATGCAATTCTTATTTTGAATAAGGTTCCGTCAAAATCTGTTCAACAGACTCCGTACGAGATATGGACAGGAAAGAAACCGAGTTTCTCATTTCTGAAGATTTGGAGATGTTGGGCATACATCAAACATTTGGAAGGTACCAAACTTGAGCCCAAATCAGATAAATTCCTATTCGTAGGATATCCTAGGGAAACCAAAGGATATTACTTCTATCACCCACAAGAGAACAAAGTATTTGTTGCTCTACATGCGATTTTCCTTGAGAAGGAATTCCTAAATGCAGTGGTGAGTGGGAGGAAAGTAGAACTCGATGAAAATCAGAGTGATACTGTTCCTGGCATAGAATCCTCAACGGAATAAGAACAGTCCATCCGGGATGAGACTATACCACAATCTTGTTAGACAATTATGACCCATAGCGTCACTGTTTGTAAAAGACATTGTGTTTTTGTACAAAATTGACTATGTAGTATTGAAATTGCCTTTTATCATTTCGTAATTTATTTACTTTGATATATAAATGGTAAAAGTCCATATGATTAGTTTCAGATTGAGATGATATGAGACAGTATCAATCCATAAAGGTTTAATCATTAAATATCCCTAGTCGTAGTATTATCGAGACTGGATATCGATAATGCGGAATAGACTAGTATTACACTTGTGCATGTTGCGAGGGCATAACGACATAGTTCTCATATGTTTAAGTATAGGATACTTATGCAAGTGCGATAGGAGGTTGTGTTTTACCGATGGTATGAAAAACAGCTTCGCTATCGATAGACCCCGCGGAATCCCATTGGTAGTATATATATGTGTCTATGGGAGTCCTCGTCAAGGTAGATGTATTTGGTCTTAACCTGAGACTTACATCGTAAATACTTGCGACAATCGGTAAACTTTGGTTTTGGTCGTCCAGGGCTTTAACAGGTTCTGTGTACGCCTCTATTGGGTTTATCGAGAATCGTAGTGTATTGGATGTGATGTCAAGACGGAAGTATCACTTCAGACATATGGAGATGATGATCACGCATGGGATTCATAACTCGCTCTCTATTGTGTTGCAACCATCGGGATAATGTGACAAGGTAATGATTATCCGATTCAAAGAGACTAGTTGTTTGATATCCGATATATGCTTCAAATGGGGCAGACACTATTCCAGCCCCAGGCCTAGCACGTGACATCTGATACTGGATTGCATTACGAGATACTAGGTATTATACGCCTGACATAGATTATATATTCCAGTAAGAATATTTCTGGAGAATTGGGTAGGCACGATGCTTTGCTAGAAGCCAACCATGTCTTGTAAATCGGTAAGCACGTGGTACGAGGTACTCACTTTATTGGATAGTCTGATAACCGATTTACTGCCAACATATCCAGAGATCTCTTGGGTCGCTTCTTCCCAAGATTCACAGATGACAGTTGACTTAAATTAATTAATTAATCTGGGATTAATTTAGAGAGAGAAAATTAATCTGGGATTAATATGGGCTTTATTTAATCTGGGATTAAATGTGTTCAGAAGAAAAAGAACGCGATTAGTTTGGAATTAATCGGTAGAATAAATTTAATAGTTAAATTTGATTTTTCTATTAATTTATTCAAATGGGCTAAAATTAATATATCGGATATATGAAAATGAATTGGATTTCATTATGAGATTAAAGTCGGACTTTAATACGAACGAACGAATTAATTTGGAATTAGTTCGTGAACGACGTTCGTAATATATTTGTGAGGCATCGTCATTTAATTAAATTAGATTTAATTATTTAGCGACGAAGGTTCGTTTAATCGGATTAAACGGAACCGAGCCGCGGCAAATGCTCGTAGAGATATTTGAATTTCGAATTCAAATATTTGAAGCCCATGTGTGGTAGGTGTTCCCACCACACAACTACCTTGTTTTACCTTTTGAAAGCCATTTACCCATATCTACCTAGTTTAGGGTAAAAGGTGAAATGGTTTCACCTAAAAGTGAATAACAAAAAGGCATCTTTACACTTTTGTAACACTTAACAAAATTGAAAACACAAACCCTAGAAGCTCTAAGGCTTGGCCGAAATTCATACCTCCTTTCTCTCTTGGATTTGTTTTCAAATCAACAAAAAGCTAGCACTTTGGAAGTGAACAAAGGTGATAGGGAAACTACTCAAAATCTTGGAATCATCAAAAGGTTGGATCTTGGAGATCTTGCTCTCAAAAATTTTAAAGCTCTATCCACTCATTGTAAGTTTATTCTGCACCTTATAATGATCATATCAATTGTTTTTCATGCTTATTAGATCCTATGAATGTTCTAGGAACACTAACAATGGTATCATGAGCCTAATTTAAGCATGAAAATTTCTAGGGTTCTTGAACCTAAATATTTGGGGCTTTTATATTTTGAGCATGATTTTTTGAAATTGATGCTTTGAGTATGTTTACAACATGATAAATTAGAGTTATGCATGATTAGATTTGAAATAAATCAAAAGAATCAAAAAATAAAAAATGCAACCTTGGCCGAATGCTTCTAGTCCATGCACTGCAGTTTTTTTTTTTTTTTTTTTTTTTAACATGAAATAATGTTTTTAGATGCATGTTTAAATGATGATAGTTGGTTTAATTTGATTAGAATCAATGTCTATAATGTTCATGTTAAAATCAAAGTGCATGTTGAGCATGAAATGATGTTATTAGGCTTCAATATGTCTCAAGCATACAATGATGTGTTTTGGCTTGATTTTATGTTAAGCATGAATTATTGGTTCAAGCATGATTAATTAAGTTAATTGATATTTTGGAAATATTGAGTTAATTAATTAATTATGCATATACACTTTAATTAAAATAATTGTGATATTTGGAATATTATAATTATGATATATGCCTTTAAATGAATTGGGCTAAAAGTGTGTATTTGGGCCTAATGGGCTTGGTTTGACCAAATTTGGTTTTGGACTTTTGGATGGATCCAATTGGGCCCAAACACAATTCCATGAATTCCTAATACATCACTTGGCCATTTAAAGAATTTGATTGGGCCTAATGGACCTAAATTGATTTGATGGCAATAGGGTGATTCCTATTGGGCCTTGGATTTTGGGTTTGATCCATTATGGCCAAAGCCCATGCCTTAAGAATCAATTAAAAGCCCATTGGACTTTAATTAAAATGACATTGGATGTTATTGGGCCTTTAAGACCCATCAAGATTGGATTTGGAATCCAAGTCTTTAAGGCAACTATATAAGTGTAAATATTTAATTTCGAATTAAATTAGAATTAGTATTGTATACAAATAAATTGGATTTAAGTTGTAGTTCGATATAATTTAAGAATACGTACTCAAAAGTATTTATTCTTAAACGAGTTGGACTAGCTCAAATGAAATCATTGTTTGAACATTGGATTGTCATTAATCAAAGATTAATTAATTGGATTAGATTGATTGAATAACATGTTTTGATTGAATACATAAATGTGTTGTATGAATAATGTATATCAGATGGATATTAGAAGGGCAAGGGCAATTTTGGAAATTGTAATAAGTTTAGAATTTGTTAAATTGGGCCTGCGTGTCCAGCCTTTAATCTATTTACTCCTTGTAATTCTCTTCTCACCTATTCCCCTCAATGCAAATGAGGTTTCTTTATTGTATTTTGTAATAGGGTAGGAGTTAGAATAGTTCTAGTCGGGGAGAGGAAAGGGAGCTATTTGTTCTAGGAACAATCTGTTTAAATATCCATCCACATATCGTTATTAATTTACTTTTGCGCCTTATGATGTTTTAGAAGCATGCTTAAGGGTGTATGATGAGACCTAATCAAAGATAATAAATTGGATGCCAATTTATGCGAAAAACCCTCAAAAACATATTAAGCATTTTTCCTTCCGTTGAGTGATTCTTACTCAAGATCCAAAGTTGGCATTGGTTTGTTGGCCAAAGTCAAGACCTTTGTCAATTGCGGATGTGTTTGAATCATGAAAGTTTTGTTCTATATCGGTGTCTTGTCCAAGTTGTGATTTGTTGGCCAAAGTCAAGATCACTTCTTGTCCATCGACATTGATTACGAAGCTTTCCATGTCAATGGGTCCCGCTTAACTGGAATCATTAAGCTTGTTGGGCCAAAGCCAAGGCTTAGTTGATTCCAGGAAAAAGTTTAGGAAAATATATTGGATATATTGGCATATATACTGTATATATTTTTCGGACTTGGATGTCCACCTACCGGATCTAGGAATTGGATGAGATCCAATTGATCTTCGAGATCTACCTAGTTAAGTTTCATACAGCTTGTTGGCCAAAGTCAAGGTTGTATGTTATTTAACGGGATCCTAGCCCACTAGGATCTATGTTTCTCGAGTACTCGACAGAGGGTTAGAGGCTCGCCGAAAAATAGTGGGAGGCTAGTATTGAATTTTCGATTTCATTCAGATACTCAGCTTTACGCGCTTTCAAATAATTTCGTCAAAATAACTTTATTAGTTGGACTAATATATTGTTATTTTTCTATGTAACAGTTAGACTGTACCCATTATCGTTGACTAGATAGTTGGACTATCGTAGTCAAGATGACAGGCAAAGGAAATGTCCGTGACATTATCATGGGAGAAATGTCTTCAAGGGCACGAATTTTGCAGATTGGAAAATGAACCTTAGGATTATCCTAGGTTCAGAGAGGCTGTTGTATACTTTACAAAGACCTCTTGGGCCTAAGCGCGGACCGAATTACGACACTTGAACGGGAGGTTTGGAAGACTCACAGCGATGATTGTGACACAACTCAGTCCATTATGCTTGCTTCGATGACTCAGCACTTTCGTAGACAAAATAGGGACTTGGATCCTTATAAATGTTAGCGAGGTTACAAGATCTGCATCGGTCTAACAAGAGGATGCAGAGGTACGAGTTAGTGAAGAAGCTCTTTCGCTCACGCATGACAGAAGGCTTGTCTGTTGAGTCCCACGTGGCACAGATGATTGCTGACATCGATGAGCTGGCCAACATGGGGATAGTCTTTGAGGCAGAGATTACTGTGGATATGATCCTGCAATCTCTCCCCGATTCCTGGAGACAGTTCATCATAAATTATAATTTGATGAACAACAGTGATACTCTTGGAGAGTTACTGTCAACTCTCAAGGTGGTGACGAGAAGGAGCTTCATAAGGCAACAAGCGCGAGGCACACTTTGCATCGACATCTCATGGACCTAGGGCTGGGCCCATGGCAACTGGAGGTGTGCAAAAAAAGAAGCATATTAAAAGGGGCAAGGCCAAAACGTCAAAGGCTTCTGGGAAGCCAAAGGACAAATCATGATGTTTGCCTACAATGCGGCAAGCGGGGTCACCGGAAGCGTTACTGCCACGAGTACAAGGTGCTTCAGAAGGAGATAAAGGCGGGCAAGGCACCGGCCTCAGGTATGTTTGTTATTGAAATAAACATGGCTACTTCTAGTTTTAAAAATTGGATTTTTGATTCTGGTTGTGGTACTCACATATGTACTGATGTGCAGGATCTGCAGATTAGCAGGACACTGGCTTCAGGAGAGATTGATCTGCGTGTTGGAAACGGGACACCTGTTGTTGTTTTATCCGTGGGCACTTTTGTTTTAGAACTGCCTTCGGGGCATGTACTTAAACTTTCAGACAGTTATTATGTACCTAGTTTGACTAGGAATATTATCTCTGTATCTTGTTTGACCCAATGCGGGTACACTTTTGTATTCCGAAACACTGGGTGTTTTGTTTATAAAGATGATTTTGAGATATGTTCAGCTGATGCTAATAATGGTCTTTATATTTTGAATATAAATCAATTTCAAACATATAATGTAACAAACAAAA
Organism: Zanthoxylum bungeanum; assembly: GCA_019454045.1. Lineage (NCBI taxonomy): Eukaryota > Viridiplantae > Streptophyta > Magnoliopsida > Sapindales > Rutaceae > Zanthoxylum > Zanthoxylum bungeanum. The sequence continues at coordinate 207,171 of SKCR01029055.1, read as the reverse complement.
GGCTCGAACTAAGTAACAAAGATGAAACTTACATGTGGCACTATCGTCTAGGACACATTAACAAGACTCGCATATCCACACTTTCGAAGAGTGGGTACTTGGACGGATTTGGTCCAAATTCATATGACGTCTGCGAATCTTGCTTATTAGGCAAAATGCTAAATCACCTTTTAGCGGTAAAGGTGTACGCGCCACCGAACTGTTAGCCCTCGTTCATAGTGACGTTTGTGGGCCCATGTCTAGCTAGGCTAGAGGTGGATTCGAATACTTCGTAACCTTTACGGATGATGCATCGCGTTATGGTTATGTGTATCTTATGAGACATAAGTCGGAAACTTTTGAGAAATTCAAAGAGTTTCGACGTGAATTTGAAAAACAGACCGGCAAGAGTATAAAGACATTACGGTCGGACCGTGGTGGCGAATACTTGAGCAATGAGTTTCTAGATTACTTGAAAGAATATGGTATTCCTTCATAGTGGACTCCTCCTGGAACACAGCAATTAAACAGTGTATCCGAATGGAGAAACCGAACTCTGTTGGACATGGTAAGGTCTATGATGAGTCGCACTGAGCTACCTATTTCCTTTTGTTGATATGCATTAAACAGTGCAGTTCTTATTTTGAATAAGGTTCCGTCAAAGTCTGTACAACAGACACCATATGAGATATGGACAGGAAAAAAACTGAGTTTCTCATTCCTAAATATTTGGGGATGCTGGGCATACGTCAAACGTTTGGAAGGTACCAAACTTGAGCCCAAATCGGATAAATGCCTATTCGTAGGACATCCTAGGGAAACCAAAGGATATTACTTCTATCACCCACGAGAGAACAAAGTATTTGTTGCTCTACATGCGGTTTTCCTTGAGAAGGAATTCCTGAATACAGTGGTAAGTGAGAGGAAAGTAAAACTCGATGAAAATTGGAGTGATACTGTTCCTGGCATAGAATCCTCAACGGAACAAGAACAGTCCATCCGGGATGAGACTGTACCACAATCTTCTATTACACAAGGACCGCGTAGGTCGGAGAGAGTCAGGAACCAACCTGAGAGGTATGGGTTTCTGATCTCACCTCATGTAGATATTAATCTCATTGAGGATGACGAACCGGCTACGTATGAGGAAGTGATACAAAATATCGATTCTGTTTTATGGCAAGAAGCCGTGAAGTCCGAAATGGATTCCATGTACACCAACCAAGTTTGGACACTGGTTGATGCACCAGAAGGCGTAAAGCCTATTGGATGCAAATGGATCTTCAAGAAGAAGACCGACATGGAAGGCAACGTGCAAACGTACAAAGCTAGGCTTGTAGCGAAGGGGTATCGTCAACGACATGGTGTCGATTACGACGAAACTTTCTCACCCGTTGCCATGATTAAATCCATTCGGATAATACATGCTATTGCTGCATATTTCGATTACGAGATATGGCAGATGGATGTTAAAACTGCTTTCCTTAACGGAAACCTTTTGGAGGATGTTTATATGCAACAGCCTGACGGTTTTATCGTGCCTAGACTTGCAAACAAGGTTTGTAAGTTAAATCGGTCCATCTATGGACTGAAGCAAGCATCGCGGTCATGGAACCAACGTTTTGATGAGATCATAAAAGAATATGATTTCATTCAAAACGAGGATGATCCTTGTGTATATAAGAAGGTTAGTGGGAGCGCACTGACATTCATTGTCCTTTATGTTGACGATGTATTGCTTATGGGCAATGACATTCCCATGTTAACATCGGTGAAAGCTTGGCTTTCATTAAAATTCTCCATGAAAGATCTGGGAGAAGCAGCCTTTATTCTAGGAATAAAGATCTACAGGGATAGATCTAGAAAGCTGCTTGGACTCTCCCAGAGCACGTACATTGACAAAGTGTTGAAAAGATTCAACATGGATCAGTCCAAGAGGGGACTGTTACCAGTGTCATATGACATCTCTCTATATAAGGACATGTGTCCTAAAACTCAAGATGGGAGAAACAGCATGAGTCAGATACCGTTCGCCTCGGCAGTCGGATCGATCATGTATGCCATGATATGTACACGACCTGATGTTTCGTATGCTTTGAACATGTGTAGTCGCTATCAGGCCGATCCAGGTGATGGTCACTGGATGGCAGTTAAGAACATCCTTAAGTATCTTAGACGAACTAAGGATGCTTTCTTAATTTATGGAGATGGAGAACTTGAAGTAACTGGGTATACTGATGTAAGTTTCCAAACCGATAAAGACGACTCTAAGTCACAATCTGGGTACATATTTTGTTTGAAAAACGGAGCAGTAAGCTGGAAATCTTCCAAGCAAGAGACTGTTGCCGATTCAACAACAGAAGCGGAGTATATTGCTGCAGCTGAAGCAGTAATAGAGGCAGTTTGGATCCGTAAATTCCTAATTGGATTAGGAGTAGTTCCGTTAGCAGCTGAGCCCGTTCTATTATTTGTGACAATAACGAGGCTATAGCGCAGGCTAAGGAACCACGGTCTCATCAACGATCCAAGCATGTTCTTCGACGTTTCCATCTGATTCGTGAGATCATACATCGTGGCGATGTGAAGATTGAGAAGGTCGCATCAGATGACAACATTGCAGACCCGCTGACGAAAGCTATTTCTCAATAAAAGTTTGAGAAGCACATACATAGTGCAGGTGTTAGATGCTTGAGTGACTAGCTATAGGCCAAGTGGGAGATTGTTAGACAATTATGACCCATAGCGTCACTGTTTGTAAAAGACATTGTGTTTTTTGTACAAAATTGACTATGTAGTATTGAAATTGCCTTTTATCATTTCGTAATTTATTTACTTTGATATATAAATGGTAAAAGTCCATATGATTAGTTCCGGATTGAGATGATATGAGACAGTATCAATCCATAAAAGGTTTAATCATTAAATAGCCATAGTCGTAGTATTATCGAGACTGGACATCGATAATGCGGAATAGACTAGTATTGCACTTGTGCGTGTTGTGAGGGCATAACGGCATAGTTCTCATATGTTTAAGTATAGGATACTTATGCAAGTGAGATAGAAGGTTGTGTTTTACCGATGGTACGGAAAACAGCTTCGCTCTGGATAGACCCCGCGGAATCCCATTGGTAGTATGTATATGTGTCTATAGGAGTCCGCGTCAGGGTAGATGTATTTGGTCTTAACCTGAGACTTACATCGCTAATACTTGCAACAATCGGTAAACTTTGGTTTTGGTCGTCCAGGGCTTTAACAGGTTCTGTGTACGCCTCTATTGGGTTTATCGAGAATCGTATTGTATTGGATGTGATGTCAAGACGGAAGTATCACTCAAGACATATGGAGATGAAGATCACGCAGGGATTCATAACTCGTTCTCTATTGTGTTGCAACCATCGGGATAATGTGACAAGGTCATGATTATCCGATTTAAAGAGACTAGTTGTTTGATATCCGATATATGCTTCGTACGGGGCATACACTATTCCAGCCCCAGGCCTAGCACGTGACATCTGATAGTGGATCGCATTACGAGATACTAGGTATTCTACGCCTGACATAGATTATATATTCCAGTAGGAATATTTCTGGAGAATTGGGTAGGCACGGTGCTTTCCTAGAAGCGAACCATGTCTTGTAAATCGGTAAGCACGTGGTACGAGGTACTCACTTTATCAGATAGTCCGATAACCAGATTTACTGCCAACATATCCAGAGATCTCTTGTGTCGCTTCCCAAAGATTCACCGATGACAGTTGACTTAAATTAGAATTAATCTGGGATTAATTTAGAGAGAGAAAATTAATCTGGGATTAATATGGGCTTTATTTAATCTGGGATTAAATGTGTTCAGTAGGGAAAGAACGCGATTAGTTTGGAATTAATCGGTAGAATAAATTTAATAGTTAAATTTGATGTTTCTATTTAATTTATTCAAATGGGCTAAAATTAATATATCGGATATATTAAAATGAATTGGATTTCATTATGAGATTAAAGTCGGACTTTAATACGAACGAACGAATTAATTTGGAATTAGTTCGTGAACGACGTTCGTAATATATTTGCGAGGCATCGTCATTTAATTAAATTAGATTTAATTATTTAGCGACGAAGGTTCGTTTAATCGGATTAAATGGAACTGAGCCGCGGCAAATGCTCGTAGAGATATTTGAATTTCGAATTCAAATATTTGGAGCCCATGTGTGGTAGGTGTTCCCACCACACAACTACCTTGTTTTACCTTTTAAAAACCATTTACCCATATCTACCTAGTTTAGGGTAAGGTGAAATGGTTTCTCCTAAAGGTGAATAATAAAAAGACATCTCTACACTTTTGTAACACTTAACAAAATTGAAAACACAAACCCTGGAAGCTCTAAGACTTGGCCGAAATTCATACCTCATTTCTCTCTTGGATTTGTTTTCAAATCAACAAAGAGCTAGCACTTTGGAAGTGAACAAAGGTGATAGGGAAACTACTCAAAAGCTTGGAATCATCAAAAGGTTGGATCTTGGAGATCTTGCTCTCAAAAATTTTAAAGCTCTATCCACTCATTGTAAGTTTATTCCGCACCTTATAATGATCATATCAATTATTTTTCATGCTTATTATATTCTATGAATGTTCTAGGAACACTAACAAATCTTCTATTACACAAGGACCGCGTAGGTCGGAGAGTGTCAGGAAACAACCTGAGAGGTATGAGTTTCTGATCTCACCTTATGTAGATATTAATCTTATTGAGGATAACGAACCGGCTACGTATGAGGAAGCGATACAAGATATTGATTCCGCTTTATGGCAAGAAGCCATGAAGTCCGAAATGGATTCCATGTATACCAACCAAGTTTGGACGCTGGTTGATGCACCAGAAGGCGTAAAGCCTATTGGATGCAAATGGGTCTTCAAGCAGAAGATCGACATGGATGGCAACGTACAAACGTACAAAGCTAGGCTTGTAGCGAAGGGGTATCGTCTATGACATGGTGTCGATCACGACGAAACTTTCTCACCCGTTGCCATGATTAAATCCATTCGGATAATGCTTGGTATTGCTGCATATTTCGATTACGAGATATAGCAGATGGATGTTAAAACCGTTTTCCTTAACGGAAACCTTTTGGAGGATGTTTATATGCAACAACCTGACGGTTTTATCGTGCCTACACTTGCAAACAAGGTTTGTAAGTTAAATCGATCCATTTATGGATTGAAGCAAGCGTCGCAATTTTTGAACAAACGTTTTGATGAGATCATAAAAGAATATGATTTCATTCAAAACGAAGATAACCATTGTGTATATAAGAAGGTTAGTGGGAAAGCACTGACTTTTATTGTCCTTTATGTTGACGATGTATTGCTTATCGGCAATGATATTCCCATGTTAACGTCGGTGAAAGTTTGGCTTTCATAGAAATTCTCCATGAAAGATCTGAGAGAAGCAGACTTTATTCTGGGAATAAAGATCTACCGTGATAGATCTAGAAAGCTGCTTGGACTCTCCCAGAGTACGTAATTGACAAAGAGTTTAAGAGATTCAACATGGATCAGTCCAAGAAGGGACTGTTACCAGTGTTACATGGCGTCTATCTATCTAAGGACATGTGTCCTAAAACTCAAGATGAGAGAGACAACATGAGTCGGATACCATTCGCCTCAGCAGTTGGATCGATCATGTATGCCATGATATGTACGCGACCTGATGTCTCCTATGTTTTGAGCATATGTAGTCGTTATCAGGCCGATCCATGTGAAGGTCACTGGATGGCTGTTAAGAATAACCTTAAGTATCTTAGACGAACTAAGGATGCTTTCTTAATCTATGGAGATGGAGAACTTGAGGTAACTGGGTATACCGATGCAAGTTTCCAAACCGACAAAGATGACTGAAAGTCCCAAATCGGGTACATATTTTATTTGAATAACGGAGCAGTAAGCTGGAAATCTTCCAAGCAAGAGACTGTTGCCGATTCAACAACAGAAGCGTAGTATATTACTGCAGCTGAAGCAACAAAAGAGGTAGTTTGGATCCGAAAATTCCTAGTTGGATTAGGATTAATTCTGTTAGTAGCTGAGCCCGTTCTATTATATTGTGACAATAACGGGGCTATAGCGCAGGCTAAGGAATCGCGGTCTCATCAATGATCCAAGCATATTCTTCGATGTTTCCATCTGATTCGTGAGATCATACATCGTGGCATTGTGAAGGTCGAGAAGGTCGCATCATATGACAACATGGCAGATTCGCTGACGAAAGCTATTCCTCAGTAAAAGTTTGAGCGACATGTACATAGTTCAGGTATTAGATGCTTGAGTGACTGGCTATAGGCCAAGTGGGAGATTATTGGACAGTTATGACCCATAGTGTCACTGTTTGTAAAAGCCATTGTGTTTTTGTATAAAATTAACTATGTAGTAATGAAATTACCCTTTTACCATTATTTATTTATTTATTTATATTCTAAATGGTAAAAGTCTTTATGATTAGTTCCGGATTGAGATGATATGAGACAGTATCAATCCATAAAGGTTTAATCATTAAATATCCCTAATCGTAGTATTATCGAGATTGGACATCGATAATGGGGAATAGACTAGTATTGCACTTGTGCGCATTGTGAGGGCATAACGACATAGTTCTCATATATTTGAGTATTGGATACTTATGCAAGTCTGATAGGAGGTTGTGTTTTACCGATGGTATAAAAACAGCTTCGCTCTGGATAGACCCCGCGGAATCCCATTGGTACTATGTATATGTGTCTATGGGAGTCCGCTTCAGGGTAGGTGTATTTGGTCTTAACCTGAGACTTGCATCGCTAGTACTTGCGACAATCGATACGCTTTGGTTTTGGTCTTCCAGGACTTTAATAGGTTCTGGGTACGCCTCTTCTGGGTTTATTGAGAATCGTAGTGTATTGGATGTGATGTCAAGACAGATGTATCACTTCAGACATATGGAGATGATGATCACGCAGGGATTCGGAACTAGTTCTCTATTGTGTTGCAACCATCGGGATAATATGATGAGGTCAGGATTATCCGATTCAAATAAACTAGTTGCTTGATATCCGATATGTGCTTCGTACGGGGCGGACACTATTCCAGCCCCAGGCCTTGCACTTGACATCCGATACTGGATCGTAATACATTATACTACGGTATACTACGCCCGATTAAGATCGTATATTCCAGTAAGAATATTTCTGGAGAATTGGGTAGACATGGCGCTTTGCTAGAAGCCAACCTTGTCTTGCAAATCGGTAAAAACGTAGTATGAGGTAGGTACGTGTTCGGATAGTCTGACGACCGTATTTACTGCCAACGTATCCAGAGATCTCTTGGGTCGCTTCCCGAAGATTCACCAATGACGTATGATTCGAACTTAATTAATCTGGGATTAATTGCGGAGAGACTTTATCTTGGATAAAGTACTATTTGAAGAGAGAGAAAGATTAATTTGGAATTAATCATTAAAATAATATATTTGATATATTAAACAAAATTAGATTTCGACGCGGAATTAAAATTAGATTTTAATTCTGGAAAATGAGTTAATTTAGAATTAATTCGTTAGCGACGTGAATTGTAATTTTACTAGGCATAATTATTTAAATAAATTCGATTTAATTATGTCACGACGGAAGTTCGTTAATTCGGAATTAGTGAACCCGGGCCCGGGAGTGTTTGCGGGCCCACTCGTATTTGGAATCGAGTGGGGACTATATGTCATATCAAGTGTCACATCACATGTCACATGGATGATGTGATTAGGTGGAGTTGGTGGAGACTTTGAAAGTACTCCAAAGTCAAAGATTGAAAGACTTTTACCAAATCACTTTTGTTATATCTTTCGTTTGTTTTTGAAAACAATTACATAACTTGATATTTTCTCTCCGTTGGCCGAATTTGGCAAGCCAAACACTCTCCCTATTTTGCTTCTTCTTCACCGAAACTTGAAGGAAGTATTTGAAGAATTTTTGTTGCATTAATTCTCATAGAGCTAGCACTCATCAAGGATCATTACAAGGTGTTAGGGAAACCTACTTGAGGGCTTGGAATCTTCAAAAGCTTGGAGCTTGGCATTCTTCCTCTTGGCTGAATCCTTGGTGTTCTTGGAGGAGAAATTTTGTTGTTTGACAGATCAATAAACCAATCAATGTAAGTGTGTTTCCGCCACTCTTCTTTGTTATTCATTCACATTTTATACTTGATTTGATCTTGGGACTAAATCTAGAAACCCAACAATATATTGGATATATGTTTCGAACTTGGAGGTCCACCTACTGGATCTAGGAATTGAATGGGATCCAATTGATCTTAGAGATATACCTAGTTAAGTTTCATACAACTTGTTGGCCAAAGTCAAGGTTGTGTGTTATTTAATGGGATCCTAGCCCACTAGGAAACTAGGTTTCCCGAGTACTCCACATAGGGTTAGAGGCTCGCCGAAAAATAGTGGGAGGTAAGTATTAAATTTACAATTTCGTTTAGATACTTGCCAATACGGGCTCATTTCAATTTTCATAATTAATTTTTAATAAATATATTAGTTGGACTAATATTCAATTGTTATTGAACAGTTGGACTATATTCAAACTACTTCATTTTTAGTTGGTTATATAATTGGATTATAGTAATCAATACATTTGAAAGTAACCAATCAATAGTAGTTGATTATATAGTTAGACTATAGAAATCATTATATTTGATTGTACGTGAAATCGTTGATTGGATAGTTGGACTATTGGAATCAAGATAATTGAAAGATTAGCGTTTAAAATATAATCCTGGGTGAAAATGTCTTTAAGCGGCTTCAATTTTCAAATTGGGAATAAAACCTCTGGATAGTCCTGGGATCCGAGAAGTTACTTTATTTGATAGAGTGACATCTAGGGCCTGAGCCCGGAGTTGAGCAAATAGTAGAGCATGAGTTTTGGAAGATTCATGGTGATGATAACTTTAGTGCTTAATCTGTTATGCTTGCCGCAATGACTCTTTAATTTCGTTGTCTGAACTAAGGATTAAATCATTATACCATGATGTTGAAATTAAATGATCTTCGTAGATCCAAACTTAGATTTTAGAAGTACTAATTGCAAAAGAAAACTCTTGGAGAGTTAATGGCTATGCTCAAAGAGACAGAGCCAGAGCTTGCAAAAGGGCAAGAAGCACAAGGCGCATCTAACTTCAATATCCCAGAAGGTCAAGGCTTGGCCAAAGGCTTCTAGGGATGTGGAAAAAGGGCAAAGGCTAAATCATCATAGTTTTCTAGGAAGACAAAAGACATATCCTAAGATGTCTTCCTAAACTGTGGCAAACGGGGTCACTGGATGCGTGACTGCCATATGGACAAGGCAAACATGAAGGAAGTGAAGCTGGGGCAAGGCTCTGACTTCAAGTATGTTTTACATAAACATGTTCACTACTGGTTTCAAAATTGGATTTTTGATACTAGATGTGGTACATAAATATATACTGATGTGTAGAATCTGCTGATTAGTAGGAGACTGACTTTAGATGAGATCAACCTATGTGTAGAAAATGGAACGAGAGTCGCTGTTTTGGCTGTGGGAACCTAAGTTTTGGAACTGCCATTTGGGCATGTACTTAAATTAGGAGAATGTTATAATGTACCTAGTTTGACAAGAAATATTATCTCTATGTCTAGTTTAACCCTTTGCGGGTATACCTTTATATTCTAGAATACTAAGTGTTTTGTTTATAAAGATGATATTGAGATAAGCACATTAAATGTGAATAACAGTGTTTATATTTAGAAAATAAATGAATCTCCAACATATAATATGACAAACAAAAGCTCAAACTGAATTAATCAAAAGAGACTTATTTGTGGTATTGTTGTCTGGGACACATTAACAAGACACGTATATCCACACTTTCAAAGAGTGGGTACTAGGATGAATTTGGTTCTAATTCAAATAATGTTTACGAATATATTTTATTAGGCAAAGTGTCTAAAACACCTTTTACTTGGTAAAAATACAAGTACTACCAATCTGTTAGCCCTCATTCATAGTGACGTAAATAGGCCCATGTCTAGCTAGGCTAGAGGTGGATATGAATACTTCGTAACCTTTACGGATGTGGCATCACTTTACGATTATGTGTATCTTATGAAACACAAGTCAGAAACTTTTAAGTAATTCAAAGAGTTTCGACACGAAGTATAAAAATAGACCGGCAAGAGTATTAAAACATCACGATTGGACCGTGATAGAAATACTTGAGCAATAATTTTCTCGATTATTTGAGAGAGTATGGTATTCTTTCATATTAGATTCCTCCTGGAACACCTCAATTTGATGGTGTGTTCGAACAAAGAAACCGAACTTTGTTGGACATGGTAAGGTTAATGATAAGTCGCTCTGAGCTACCAATTTCCTTATGAGGATACACATTAAACAGTGCAATACTTATTTTAAATAAGGTTCCATGAAAATCTGTTAAACTGACTTCATATTAGATATGAACAGGAAAGAAACCGGGTTTTCTCATTCCTGAAGATTTAGGAATGTTGGGCATATGTTTGGATGATACCAAACTAGAACCCAAATAAGATAAGTGCCTAATTTGTGGGTTGTCATAGGGAAACCAAAGTATAGTACTTATACAACTCATAAGAGAATAATGTAATTGTTGCTCTCCATATGGTTTTCCTTAGAGGAATTCCTATATGCAGTGGTAAGTGAGAGAAAAGTAAAACTCGATGAAAATCAGAGTAATACTGTTCCAAGCACTGATTCCTTAACGGAACATAAACAGTTCATCAAAGATGAAACTGTACCACAATCTTCGAATACACAAAAACAGTGTAGGTCGGAGAGAGTCAGAGAACACCTAGGAGGTATAGATTTCTGATCTCACCTCTTGTAGATATCAATCTTATTGTGGAAAATGAACCGACTTCGTATAAGGATGTGATACAAGGTATCAAATTCTTTTATGGAAAAGTGCCATGAAGCCTGAAATGGATTCCATGTATACCAACCAAGTTTGGACACTGGTTGATGTACCGGAAGGCATTGTGCTTATTGGTATTAAATGAGTTTTCAAGGAAGACATACATGGATGGCAACATAAAAATGTACACAGTTAGGCTTGTACAGGAAGGGTATCGTCAAAGATATAGTGTTGACTACCATGAAACTTTTTCACCTATTGTCATGATTAAATCCATTCGGATAATGCTTACTGATGCTACATGTTTCATTTATGAAATATGGCAGCTGAACATCAAAATCGCTTTCCTTAAAATGGAAACCTTTTGGAGGATGTTTATGAAACATCCTGACGGTTTTGTCATGCAAAACATGGAAACAAGGTTTTCAAGTTAAATCAATCCATTATGGATTGAAACAAGGATGCTTTCTTGGAACTAGTATTTTGATGTAATCATAATGGTATATGATTTAATTCAAAACGAATATGATTCTTGTGTATATAAGAAGGTTAGTGGGAGCGCACTAACAGTGAATGTCCTATAAGTTGATGATGTATTACTTTTTAGCAATAACATTCCCATAATATAATCGGTGAAAGCTTGGCTTTCATTAAAATTCTCCATGGAATACTTGGGAAAAGCAGGCTTTATTCTAGGAATAAAGATTTACTATGATAGATCTGGAAAGCTGCTGACAACTCTCATAGAGTTCGTATATTTTTGAAATTTATGTGACCTGATGTCTCATATGCTTTGAGCATATGTAGACGCTATAAGACTAATCTAGGTGATGGTCACTGGATTGATCTAAAGAACATCCTTGAGTTTCTTGGACGAACTAATGATACTTTCTTAATTTATAGAGAATGAGAACTTGAGGTGATGGGTTCACCGCTACAAGTTTCCAAACCGATAAAAATGACTGTTAGTCGTAAAAGGGTACATATATAGTTTGAATAAGGGAACAGTAAGCTGCAAATCTTCTAAGCAAGATATTATTGCCGAATAAATAAAAAAGCGGAACATTACTACAGCTGAGGTAGCAAAAGAAGCATTTTGGATCTATATAATCCTAATTGGATTAGGTATATATCTGTTAGCAGCTGAGCTAGGAGTGGGACAGTTATGGCCCATAGCATCACTATTTGTACAGATCATGGTATTGTTGTACAAATTAACTATGTGACAAAGGATATTACTCTCTTATCATTTGTGATTAGATCACCAAGATGTATAAATGTAGGAGGTCCTTATGATTAGTTCCTGGATTGAGATGATATGAGACAGTATCAATCCACGAAGGTATAATCATTAAATATCCCTAGTCAGAGTATTATCGAGATTGGACATCGATAATGCGTAAAAGATTAGTATTACACTTGTGCGTGTTATGTGAGATCATAATGGCATAGTTATCATATATTTGGGTATAGGATACTCATGCAAGTGTAATAGGAGGTTGTGTTTTACCGATGGTATGGAAAACAGATTCGCTCTGGATAGACCCCTTCAGAATTCCATTGGTAGAATGACTATGTGTCTATGGAAGTCCGACATTAGGGTAGGTGTATTTGGTCTTAACTTGAGACTTGCACCGCTAATACTTGCGACAATCAATATGCTTTGGTTTTGGTCGTCCAGGGCTCTAACCGATTCTGTGTACGCCTCTGGTGGGTATATTGAGAATCGTAGTGTATTGGGTGTGATGTCAAGACGGAAGTATCACTCCAGTCACAGTGGAGATGATGTCACGTAGGATACGATACTAGTACTCTTATATGCTGCAGCTATCGGGATATTATGACTAGGTCATGTATATCCGATTATAGAGACTAGTTACCAGACATCCGACATGTGCTTCGTACAGGACAGACACAATTCCAGTCCCAGGCCTAGCACGTGACATCCGATACTGGATCGACATACACGTTACTACGTATACTACGCCTGATATAGGTCGCTTATTCCTGTAAGCATGTTTCTGGAGAATTGGGTAGGCATGGCGCTTTGCTAGAAGCCAACCTTGTCTTGTAAATTGGTAAAATGTAGTACTAGGTACGAACGAATTCGGATAGTATGATAACCGAATTTACTACCAACATATCCGGGGATCTCATGGGTCGCTTCCCGAAGATTCACCGATGACGTATGACTCGCACTTTATTAATCTGGGATTAATTTGATGAGAGAGAAAATTAATTAGATTAATTACGGAGATATTTTATCTAGGATAAAATATCATCTAAAGAGAGAGAACGATTAATTTAGAATTAATCGATAAAATAATATATTCGATATATTATATGAAATTAGATTTCGACGCGGAATTAAAATTAGATTTTAATTCGGGCGAACGAGTTAATTTAGAATTAATTCGTTAACGATGTGAATAGTAATTATGCTTGGCATGATTATTTAATTAAATTAGATTTAATTACTACGCATAGGAAAATTCATTAATTTGGAATTAGCGAACCTGAGCCCGAAAGTGGTTGCGAGCGCATTCGCCTTTCAAATTCGAGTGCGGCATGCAAGTCACATCAAGCATCAAATCATTAGTCGCATCAAGCGTCAAATCGCTAGTGACTTCAAGCGTCAAATCACTTGTCACTTTGAGTTATGTGACTTGACAACTTGTCACTCTGAGTGATGTGACTTGACAACTTGATGATGTGAATAGTGATGGGAGTGTGATGGCAAGAAAGACATTTAATATTTTTAAAATGTTTAGTACTTGTTTGACTTTTTTGAAAATCAAATAATTGGTATATGTTTAATTATTTTTGGAATACAATAAACTAATACACATTTTCTTCCATCTCTCTCAATTCTTCTCTCTCTCTCACGCCTTTTGGGCATTTCTTCTTCCTTTTCACTACTGTTTTCCGTGAGCTAAGGGAAGGATTAGAATGATTTTTGTGGCAAAAATTATGAGAGCTAGCACTCAAAGAGACATCCGAAGGTGATAGGGAAACCCACATGTGTGCATGGAATCGTTTCATCACAAGCTTGGAGCTTTAATGGAAGATCAAAGCCAAAAATGGAGGTGGACAAAAAGTGGACTGCCATGAACTTCTCAAAGGGCAGAAAAAGTTTTGTTGTCTGCCACGTCGCTCAACCAATCGATGTAACTTTGTCGATGTATTCGCACTTATGTTTTATGCTTGATTCGATCCTCGGGACTTAGAGTTTTCCCAACAATGGTATCATAGCGAGGTTAAAAGCATGAAATATGACTTAGGGTTAAAATTTGGGTAAAATGTGTTTGAGCATGATTTAATTAAATTGGATGTTTGAGTATGCTTAAAACATGTTTTATTGAGGATTGATTGGATCAATTTGAAGAAATTATGATTGGATCATTTTTCCCATTTTGGTTTGGCATGGCCGAATACATATAAGCCCTAAATGTCTTGGATTTCAGTTTTTTGATTCATTGGATGAGTTGGAATCATGTTGGGACTAATTATTTAATGTTGAATTGAATTTAATTTGATTGAATTTGATTTGGACATGAAATCCCCTCCTTGGCCGAGACATGAGAAGCATGTGATAATGGGTTTGATTTTTTATCAAAATGTGTTGGACATGTGATGATGATAATGAGCATAATTAATTGTGTAAATTGATGTTTTAGAAATATTAATTCGGTTGATTGATTATGTAATACACTTTAGGTTAATTAAATTGTGAAATTGGATTTTGGAATTTAATTATGTTAGGCCAATTTTAGAAATTGGGCTTAAAAGTTGTTATTGGGCTTTATTGGGCTTTATTGGGCTTGGTTGTATCAAGTTAGGTTTAGGCAAATTGGTTGGATCCAATTGTGCCCAAAACCGCTTCCGTAAAGTATAAATGCGAATAATGGACCTTTAACTTTAATTGGGCCTAAATTGGTTTCAAAGGCATATAAGGGTGATTCCTTTAATACGCTTTAGTCTTTGGGTTTGACCCATGTTGACCAAAAGCCCATGCCTTTGGAAATTAATTAAAAGCCCATTGGACTTTAATTAAATTAACGTTGGATGTTAATCGGGCTTTGAGACCTGTAACCATTAAATTTGGAATTTATGCCGTAAAGGTTCGTTAATAAAGTGTAAAATTTAATTTGGAATTAAATAGTGGATTAGTATTAAATACATATTAAATTGGATTTAATGTTGTAGTTTAATTTAATTCGAGAATTCTTACTTTGAGTACTTATTCGCAAAACGAGTTTGACTCGCGCAAAATCAAGCCGTTGTTTGAACATTGGATGGTCATTAATTATCAGATTAATTAATTTGATTAGATTGATTGATAACATGCTTGTGTAAATACATGATTGCGATGCATGAATAATGTATATCAGATGGATATTATATGGGTGGGGTAATTTTAGAAATTGTTGTAATAAATTTAGAATTTATTAAATTGGACCTGCGTGTCCAGCCTATTACCTCATTTCTCATTGTATTTCTCTTCTCACCTATTCCCCTCAATGTAAATGTGGTTTCTTTAGAAGTGTAGTGTAACGGGTAGAAGTGATACTTGTGCTAGTGAGAGAGAAAAAAGTGAGAGATTTGATCTAGGATCAATGTGTTAAGTATCTATCCACATATCATTATTATTTTATTTATACGCGCTTTATTATGTGTTTAAAATGCATGTTTAAGGGTGTATGACGATGAGACCTTAACAAAGATAATAAATTGGTTGCCAATTTGCTCGCGAAAAAACCCTCGCAAAATATTAAGCATTTTTCCTTCCATTGAGTGATTCTTACTCAAGATCCAAGACTGGCATTGGTTTGTTGGCCAAAGTTAAGACCTTTGTCCGTCGAGGATGTGTTTGAATCACGAGAGCTTTGTTCTATATTGGTGTCTTGTCCAAGTCGTGATTTGTTGGCCAAAGTCAAGATCACTTCTTGTCCATCGATATTGATTACGAAGCTTTCCATGGTCAATGGGTTCCGCTTAACTGGGATCATTAAGCTTGTTGTGCCAAAGCCAAGGCTTAGTTGATTCAGAGGAAAAAAAGGTTAGGGAATATATTGGATATATTGGCATATATTAGATATATGTTTCGGACTTGGATGTCCACCTACTGGATCTAGGAATTGAATGGGATCCAATTGATCTTAGAGATCTACCTAGTTAAGTATCATACAATTTGTTGGCCAAAGTCAAGATTGTGTGTTATTTAACGGGATCCTAGCCCACTAGGAAACACGGTTTCCCGAGTACTCGACAGAGGGTTAGAGGCTCGACGAAAAATAGTGGGAGGCAAGTATTAGATTTGCAATATTCGTTTAGTAACTTGCCATACGCGCTCAATCAAATATCATTCATCAAATAAATATGTTAGTTGGACTAATATTTAAATCGTTGTTTTAAAACAGTTGGACTGTATTCAAACTATTCAATTAATAGTTGATTTTATATTGGATTATAGTAATCAATATATTGAATTTAACAAATCAAAGTATAGTTGATATATAGTTGGACTATAGTAATCATTATATATCATAGTACCTGAAATCGTTGATTAAATAGTTGGACTATTAGAATCAAGATTAAATTGAAAGATTGGTGTTTAAAACATAATCATAGGGAAATGTGTTTAAACGACTTTAATTTTCACATTGGGAATAAATTTCAGATAGTCCTGAAAACTAAGAAGTTACTTTATTTGATAAAATAACAACTTAGGCCTAAGCCCGGAGTTGAGCAATAAGTAGAGCATGATCTTTGGAAGATTCATGTGATGATAACTTTAGTGCTTAATCCATTATGCTTGCCACAATGACTCTTTAATTTCGTCGTCATAATTAAGAATTAGATCTTTAAACCATGATGTTGAAATTGAAGGATATTCATAGGTCTATACTTAGATCTTAGAAGTATTAATTGCAATAGTAAACTCTTGGACAGTTAATAGCTATGCTCAAGTGCTAAAGCCAAAGTTTGCAATAAGGCAAGAAGCGCAAAGCGCATCTTACTTCGATATTCTAGAAGGCTAAAGCTTGGCCAAACACTTCTGGGATATAAAAAGGGCAAAGGCAAAATCATTATAATCTTCTAGGAAGATAAATGACATATCCCAAAATGTCAGCCTAAACTGTGGGAAACGGGGTCACTGAAGCGTGACTGCCGTATGGACAAGGCAGATAAGAAGGAATAAGACGGGGCAAGGCTCTAACTTCAAATATGTTTGTCATAAAGTGTTCACTACTAGTATTAAAATTGGATTTTAGATACTAAATAGTGGTACATAAATATGTGCTGATGTGCAGAATCTACATGAGCAGGATACTGACTTCAGATGAGATTATCTGCGAATCGGAAACGGGATGAAAGTCGTTGTTTTAACCGTAGATACCTAAGTTTAGGAACTACCATTCGAGTGCATACTTAAATTAGGAAACTGTTATAATGTAACTAGTTTGACTAGAAATATTATCTCTATATCGAGTATAACTCGTTGCGAGTGTACATTTATATTCTAAACACTAAAGTGTTTTTATTATATAAAGATGATATTAAGATAAACACATTAGATGTGAATAACAGTATTTATATTTTGAGTATAAATAAATCTCAAACATATGACATGACAAACAAATAGCTCATACTGATTTGATCAGATAAGACTTATGTGTGGCAATGTTGTATAGGAGAAATTTAAACAAGACTCGTATATCCGCACTTTGAAGAGTGGGTACTAGGACAAATTTGATTCTATTCAAATGATGGCTACGAATCTAGTTTATTAGGTAAAGTGCCTAAAACACCTTTACTTGGTAAAAGAGCAAGTGCCACCGATATGTTACCACTCGTTCATAGTGACATAAGTGGGCCCATGTCTAGCTAGGCTAGATGTGGATATGAATATTTCGTGACTTTTACGGATGTGGCATCGCATTATGGTTATGTTTTTTCTTTTGAAACACAAATCGGAAACTTTTAGATTTTCGACATGAAATAGAGAAACAGATCGGCTAAAGTATTATACTGTCATGGTAAGACCGTAATGGAAAATACTTAAGCAGTCAGTTTCTTAAATACTTGAAAGAGTATAGTATTCTTTCAAAAAGGACTCCCCCCGGAACACGTCAATTTGACAGTGTGTCCGAACGGAGAAACTGAATTTTGTTGGACATGATAAGGTTAATCATAAGTCGCTCTGAGCTACCATTTCCTTCAACGGATAAGCATTTAACAGTGCAAAACTTATTTTGAATAAGGTTCCATAAAAATCTATAAGACAGAAATTCATATAGATATGAACAGGAAAGAAACTTTGGTTTCTCACTTCTGATGATTTGGGTATGCTAGACATAAGTTTGGATGATACCAAACTAGAACCCAAATTGGATAAGTGCCTAATATAATTGGTTATCCTAGGGAAACCGAAGTATATTACTTATAAAACTCACTTGAGAACAATGTAATTGTTGCTCACCATGCGGTTTTCCTAAGAGGAATACCGATATATAGTGGTAAGTCGGAGAATAGTAAAACTCGATGAAAATCAGAGTAATACTGTTCAAAGGCACCAAGTCCTTAATGGAACACAAACAGTTCATCAATGATGAAACTATACCAGTAATCTTCGAATACACAAGAACCGCGTAGATCGGAGAGAGTCAGAAAATAATATGGGGTATGGGTTTCTGATCTCACCTCATAAAGATGTCAATCTTATTGAGGAAGACGAACTGACTACGTATGAGGAAGTGATACAAGGTATCGACTCCATATTATGGAAAAGTGCCATAAGTCCGAAATGGATTCCATGTATATCAACTATGTTTGGACACTAGTTGATGTACCGCAAGGCATTGTGCCTATTGGTACTATATAAGTCTTCAAGGAAGACATACATGGATGGCAACATACCAACGTACTAAGCTGGGCTTGTAGCGAAAAGGTATCGTTATCAACATAGTGTTGATTATGACGAAATCTTTTACCTGTTGTCACGTTAAAATCCATTTGGATAATGCTTGCTGATGCTGCATGTTTCATTTATGAAATATGGCAACTGAACGGGAAAATCGCTTTCCTGAAAAGGAAAACTTTTTGAGGATGTTTGCAACATCCTGACGGTTTTGTCGTATCAAAACTAGCAAACAAGGTTTGCAGGTTAATCGATCCATGTTTAGATTGAAGCAAGCATTAGGTTCTTGGAATTATCGTTTTGATGTAATCATAATGGTTTATGATTTAATTCAAAACGAAAATCATTCTTGTGTATATAAGGAGGTTTGTGGGAGCGCACTGAAAGTGACTGTCCTAAATAATGATGATATGTCATTTCTTGGAAATGATATTCCCATAATAAAATCGGTGAAAGCTTGGCTTTCATGAAAATTCTCCGTAGAATTCTTAGGAGAAACAACCTTTATTCTAGGAATAAAGATCTACTGGGATAGATTTAAGTTGTTGACACTCTCTGAGAGATCATACATTGAAAAATGAACGTGACCTGGTGTCTCATACGCTTTAAGCATATGGAGTCACAAACAGGCCAATCCAAGTGATAGTCACTGGATTGATATTAAGAACATCCGTTAGTATCTTAGAGAACTAAGGATGATGTCTTAAACTATGGAGAATGAGAACCTGAAGTGACTGGGATCACTGTTGCAAGTTTCCTAATCGATAAAAACAATGGTACTATACAGTCTGAATAACGGAACAGTGAGCTGGAAATCTTCCAAGCAAGATACTGTTACCGAATAAACAATAAATGCGGGTAATTGATGCAGCTGAGGCAGCAATAGAAGCCATCTAGGTCAATAACAAATCTAATTAGATTAGATATAGTTCTGTTAGCAGCTGAGCTAGGCTACAGCGCAGGCTAAAGAATTAATGGTCTCATTAACGATCCAGATATTACTTTGACTATTCATCTGATTCGTTTGAATCATACATCGTGGCGATGTGATGATCGTATAAATCGTATCAGATGATAATCATACAAATCAGCTGACGAAAGCCTTTCCTCAGCAGTTTGAGCGAACCGTACATAGTTCGGGTGTTAGACACTCGAGTGACTGGCTATAGGCCAAGTGGGAGATTGTTGGATAGTTATGGCCAATAGCATCACTATTTGTACAGATCATGGTGTTGTTGTACAAATTAACTATGTGACAAAGGAGATTGCTCTCTTATCATTTGTGATTAGATCACCAAGATGTATAAATGATAGGAGGTCCTTATGATTAGTTAATGGATTGAGATGATATGAGACAGTATCAATCCATGAAGGTATAATCATTAAATATCCCTAGTCAGAGTATTATCGAGATTGGATATCGATAATGCGTAAAAGACTAGTATTACACTTGTGCGTGTTATGTGAGATCATAACGACATAGTTCTCATATATTTAGATATAGGATTAGTATGACTATGTGTCTATGGAAGTCCGACATCAGGGTAGGTGTATTTGGTCTTAACCTGAGACTTGCATCGCTAATACTTGCGACAATTAGTATACTTTAGTTTTGGTCATCCGGGGCCTTAACAGGCTCTGTGTACGCCTCAGCTGGGTATACTGAGAATCGTAGTGTATTGGGTGTGATGTCAATATGAAAGTATCACTTCAGTCTTATGGAGATGATGATCACGAAGGATACGATACTAGTACTCTTATATGCTGCAGCTATCGGGATATTATGACTAGGTCATGTATATCTGATTATAGAGACTAGTTACCAGACATTCGACATGTGCTTCGTACGGGGCAGACACAATTCCAGTCCCAGGCCTAGCACGTGACATCCGATACTGGATCGACATACACGATACTATGTATACTATGCCTGATATAGATCGCTTATTCCTGTAAGCATGTTTCTGGAGAATTGGGTAGGCATGGTGCTTTGCTAGAAGCCAACCTTGTCTTGTAAATCGGTAAAACGTAGTACTAGGTACGTACGTATTTGGATAGTCCGATAATCGAATTTTACTGCCAACATATCCGGGGATCTCATGGGTCGCTTCCCGAAGATTCACCGATGACGTATGACTCGCACTTTATTAATCTGGGATTAATTTGATGAGAGAGAAAATTAATTAGATTAATTACGGAGATATTTTATCTAGGATAAAATATCATCTAAAGAGAGAGAACGATTAATTTAGAATTAATCGATAAAATAATGTATTCCATATATTATACAAAATTAGATTTCGACGCGGAATTAAAATTAGATTTTAATTCGGCTTTCGAGTTAATTTAGAATTAATTCGTTAGCGACGTGAATAGTAATTATGCTTGGCATGATTATTTAATTAAATTATATTTAATTACGACGCATAGGAAAATTCGTTAATTTAGAATTATCGAACTTGAGCCCGAAAGTGGTTGCGAGCGCATTCACATTTCAAATTCGAGTGCGTCACGCAAGTCACATCAAGCGTCAAATCATTAGTCTTTTCAAGCATCAAATCGCTAGTCACTTCAAGCGTCAAATCGCTAGTCACTTCAAGCGTCAAATCACTGAGTGATGTGACTTGACAACTTGTCACTCTGAGTGATATGACTTGACAACTTGATTGATGTGAATAGTGATAGGAGTGTGATGGCAAGAAAGACATTTAATATTTTTTAAATGTTTAGTACTTGTTTGACTTTTTTGAAAATCAAATAATAGGTATATGTTTAATTGTTTTTGGAATACAATAAACTAATGCACATTTTTTTCTATCTCTCTCAATTCTTCTCTCTCTCTCACGCCCTTTGGGCATTTCTTCTTCCTTTTCACTGCTATTTGTCGTGAGCTAAGAGAAGGATTAGAATGATTTTTGTGGCAAAAATCATGAGAGCTAGCGCTCAAAGAGACATCCGAATGTGATAGGGAAACCCATTCGTGTGAATGGAATCATTTCATCACAAGCTTGGAGCTTTAATGGAGGATCAAAGCCGAAAATGAAGGAGGACAAAAAGTGGACTGCCGTGAACTTCTCAAAGGGCAGAAAAAGTTTTATTGTCTATCGCGTCGCTTAACCGATCGATGTAAGTATTCCGCAACTTCGTCGATGTATTGGCACTTATGTTTTATGCTTGATTCGATCCTCGGGACTTAGAGTTTTCCTAACACTAGGCTACAACACATGCTAAAGAATTACGATCTCATCAATGATCCACGTATGTAGTTCAACTATTACATATGATTCGTAAGATCATACATCGTGGTGATGTGATGATCGAATAAATCACAGCAGATAATAACCTTTCAAATCCACTGACAAAGCTGTTTCTCAACAGAAGTTTGAACGACCCGAACATAGTTCAGGTTTAGGACACTTGAGTGATTGGCTAAGGCCAAATGGGATATTATTGGACAATTATGACCCATAGCATCACTATTTGTACAGAACATGGTGTTGTTGTACAAATTAACTATGTGACAAAGGTAATTGGACTTTTATCATTTGTAATTGGATTACCGAGATATATAAATGATAAAATTTCATATGATTAGTACCAGATTAATAAGGTATGAGACAATATTAATCCACGTAAGGTTTAATCATTAAATATCCCTAGTCGTAGTATTATCGAGACTCGACATCGATAATACGGCATAGGCTAGTATTACACTTGTACGTGTTATGGAAGCGTAACATCATAGTTCTCATATATTTGTGTATTGGATACTCATGCAAGTGTAATGGAAGGTTCTGTTTACCAATGGTACGGAAACAAATTCGCTCTGCATAGACCCCTCGGAATCCCATTGGTAGTATGACTATGTGTCTATGGGAGTCCGAATCAGGGTAGGTGTATTTAGTCTTAACCTGAGACTTGCATCGCTAATACTTGTGACAATCAGTATCTTTGGTTTTGGTCATTCGGGGCTTTAACAGACTCTCTGTACTCCTCAGCTGGGTATACCGAGAATCGTAGTGTATTGGGTGTGATGTCAATATGAAAGTATCACTTCAGTCATATTGAGATGATGATCACGAGGGATACGGAACTGGTACTCTTGTATGCTGCAACTATCGGGATAATATGACAAGGTCATGATTATCTGATTATAGAGACTAGTTACCAGAGATTCGATATATGCTTCTTACGGGTAGACACAATTCCAGCCCAAGGCCTAGTATTTGACATCCGATACTGGATCGTAATACTACGCATACTACGCCTGAGAAAGATTATATATTCCTTTAAAGTATATTTCTTGAGAATTGGGTAGGCACAATACTTTACTAGAAATCAGCCATGTCTTGTAAATCGGTAAGAACGTGGTACTGGGTACGCACGTATTCTGATAGTCCGATGACCGTATTTACTGCCAACATATCCAGGGATCTCTTGGGTTGCCTCCCAAAGATTCACCGATGATGTTTGACTCAAACAGAATTAATCTGGGATTAATTATGAGAGAGAGAAAATTAATCTGGGTTTAATCACGACAATAATTAATCTGAAAATGAATTATCAGAAAAAGAATTAATCTATGATTAATTGCGTCGAGAATTTATTTGGGATTAAGTTCGTCGAGAAGAGAGAATGCGATTAATTTGGAATTTACTGTTTAACTAATAATTATCATTTGGAAGGTAATAATGCTATTATTACTCACCCTTTTTTCAAGACCAATAAATTCAGCTTATCATTGCACTCTTATAGATATCCAGATTTGACAAATAAATATATATAAAAAAATGGAAGCAACTTCAAGAAGACAAGTTGTTAATATATGTGTGTTTTGCGGTACTAGTTCTAGTTCTAAACTAGAATTCGTTGTGGCAGCACACGAATTGGGTAGCGTCATGGCTGAGAGAAATATGCACTTAATAGATAGCGGTGACAATCTTGAACTAATGGAATACGTTTCAAGAGCCGTAGATGAATGAGGTAGTTAAGTTTTAAGAATTATCCCGAAACCTTTGGCAGATGATAATCTTATCGGCCAATCAAATGGAGAGGAATGCATCGTGCCAGGTATGTCTGAATGCCTTTTTGAAATGATTAACCGTGCTGAAGCTTTTATTGCTTTGCCAGGTGGCTTGGGCATGATGGAGGAAATTTTCACAGTATTATCTGGGCGAACTTGAACATACACCATAAACCAATTGGATTGTTTAATGTTGATGTATTTTATTACTTTATTTATGTGTTTCTTAAAGATGCACGGTGAAATGGGTCCGTAAAAGATATCCTTATCACTGCCAGATCACCAAATGATTTAATTGACCAACTCTATCATTTGAACCATAAATTGACCCTATCATTTCCAGGATAAATTGGTCTGATAATGATCGTGGTAATTAGTGTCAAATAAATCTGGATCTTAACCTTTAATTTTCTTTTTAATTCCACGTTAATCAGGTACTGTCTTCTAAACTTTCATTCTTCTTTTTAAACATAGGGAATAATGACTCAATTAGGTTTGGGGATGGGTAATAGTTGACTAGTATTTTATTTTTATATTTTATTTTGTTATTTTTGCTTGGTTTCTAGTAAAACAAATTTAAAATTAAAAAAAAAATATTAAAAAGAAATAATAATTGTGTTTTTATGTTTTAAATCTTGACTAACCAGGTAGAATGGTGTTTGAGATAGTTGTGTAAGGAATTTCCACTCCTGAGAAGTATCTCACCCAAATTCGTAACATGTTAATTTTTGTTTATTTCAGTATGAATTATTTAAATTTGTGAATTCTGCATAATACTGAGTAAATTGGATCTTCATATGCTCATTTGCCAGGTACTATCAACATGCATGGTAACATACAGACATGAGTCGTAAGTGGAACGTTTGTAACATGCATTGCTCTAATTTATTGGAGGAAACATCTAAAAGAGATGGAATGAATAAAAAAAATTATGTATATAAATAATTAACCATATTTTTACTTAGTAATCAGACATCTTGCCTCAGTAACCAGTAAATATTCGCGTCAAACAAAAAAGCCTGAATTAATAATAATAAAGTTTCTATTTAGTAACCGGACGTCTTGCCTCAATAAGTAGTGATTGTTCGTGTCAAACGGTAGACTTTTAATATATCAGATCCGAGTAATTAAGTCTGTAGGGGTGTCTTAACACCTGGTGCCCTAAAGCCAACTGGTTTAGGAGTCACTGACCCAAAGCACGCTACAATGATTGAAGATGTTATTATCAAAAAAAAATCAGAAAAAATTCCATTGCCAAAAATGTGTGAATTCTGATATAACTTTAGGACAAAAAAATTACTCTCTTTTCAACTACATTTATGAATATTGTGGGTATAATAAGTTTATTAATACCTTGTTGGTTGTGTATATAGAGGATTGTAAAAATAATTGGAGAATTTACTTATTTGATAATTTAAAAATAAAGAAAACAACTACTAACTTGGATAAGAATTTCACTTGTTTAGTTACTAACTTGTTTAACTTGTTTTGTGTTTTTGATTGTGCATTTGATTGACTTTTGTGGGTATCGTCGATATAAGCCTTCATGAGACTATAACTAATCCACTAGGGACACCTTAAAGGCTTGTTGCATACGCTAAATACAACTGTGATCCCTACGAAAGTGGCTTAGTTTAATTTTATTTTCAAGTTGTTTATTGTATTTTATTTTGTTGTTTTGCTCGAGGACTAGCAAAATGTTAGGTTTGGGGGTGTGATGAGCGGAAAATATATCAATATTTACTGTCTATTTTACTTAATATTTTCTATAGTTTCTCGAGTTTTGCAAATATTATGATGTGTTTTGTGTTATTTTGGAGATAAATGAGATTTCAGGACTCAATGGAATCAAATTAGGGCTAAAATGATAAAAAAAATGGATAAAAAGGTAAAAATGGAAATTCGTGTCGCGACGCGCACACCTTTTGCGTCGCTACGCACCTCAGTTACTATATTGTCGACACTCATAACCGCCACATCATCACCATGTCAGCACATGTGTCATCATCACGTCATTATGACGTCAGCCAATAAGTCAACTGCTGACAGCCGCGTGGCACATGTCAGCATCTCAGCAAGGCCATGTACACGTGTTAGAAATCAACGGCGCATCGCGACGTGAAAGCATTCTCCGTCGCGAGGCTCAACGCCAATTTTTGCCTATAAATTAAAGCCGATTTCATTTGAAAAATTCATACTTCTAGTGGGTAATTTCCTTAGAATACTAAAAAGAGAGTTTCTTGCTTATTTATTTACAGTTTTCTTGTATTTAATTTTTATTTTAAGCAATAAATCTTTCTTTGTTTTACTTTAAAGTATGAGTAAGTAATTTCTTTTTGCTGGGGTGAAGGTAAAGCTTTTATTATTATAATTTAGATTAATCTCCCTTAGTTATAAAACTATCTTAAAATCTGACTTAATCAGGATACCGCCTACATGATCGGTTGATAATATAAAACAGATTTATATATTATAATAAGGGAGATTTCTAAATTAGAAGTAATAAAAATGGATCCCCCAACCACAATATTTTATTTTATTTTAATTTTTTTCCTTTTAGATTTTTAATTTCAAGTTTGTTTTATGTTGTTTTATTTATTTATATCTTTAATAATCCTTGATATGTATTGTAACTAAACATCGTACCTAAGGTTGTGATGAATTACAATATCACAGGTTTATAAGTTAGTTATTTTGAGCCTTGGGTAATATACTAGTTTATTTATTGAGTCTTAAACTTAATGTTTCTTCTTAATTGGCCACTAATAAGATTGATTTGGTAAACTTAAAATGAACTTGATGAAGGGATTTTAGGTTTCAGCCTTAGACTCAATAGCTCACGATCTCACCTTAGGGTAAATATCCTTAGGGTAGATTTCCTTCCAGGATAGACATATGCCTGTCGGGCGGGCGTAACCCCAATTGGAACTTAATCTTAATGAATTTAGAGTTTCTTGGTTAACATAGACATATAGTTAATTGGGTTATATTGGGTGTTTACTTCTGACCATCGACAGAGGCTTTTGCATATTTTCGTGTTTCAGGTTAATAAACCGATATATTACATAAACATGATATAATCACTTCATCTTTAAAAGATATTGGAAAGATTCACAACCCTAGATATTTTTCCTTAAATTTACTTTCAAACTGTTTTATTTACTTGTTTTAGAAAAAATCATCATCCAACGAACCATCAAATCAAGTAGATACTCGTAAAGTATGTTGGGTTTCTATAAGGTGTCCCAAGATCATATAAGCATGAAATAAGAATGAATAAATGGAGAAGTATGGCGGAATCATACTTACAACGATCGGTTTGTGGATCCGTTGAGCAACAAAATTCCTCCTTCAAGATCTACAAGATTCGGCCAAGGTGAAGAGTGAAGCTCCATGCTTTGTTTTTTGAATCCAAGCTCTTTGAGTTGGTTTCCCTATCACCTATTTGTGATTCCTTGAAGGTGCTAGCCTTATGTGATTATTTGCTTCAAATTATCACACTTTTTCTTCAAAATTTTGGCAAAAAAAGAAGAAAATGGAGAGCTGTTAAACTACTTCAGGTTTCGGCCAAGGTGAGAATGAGAGAAGATGATGATTTTGATTTCAAAAATCAATTTATATTTGTGTCAAAATAATTGTCAAACATATACCAAACCCTTGGTTGGTATATGACACAAATCCAACACCATACTTTGCCTTTGAGTGTTGTACACTCCATCACCAAAACTCATCATATAAAAGTGAATTAACTGACAATTGATGTGATGGTTGATGTGACATGTGGGCCCCACTCGATTCCGAATGCGAGTGGGCCCGCAAACACTCCCGGGCTCGGGTTCGATAATTCCGAATTAGCGAACTTCCGTCGCGACGTTATTTAAATCGAATTTAAATAAATAATTATGCCTAGCAAAATTACTATTCACGTCGCTAACGAATTAATTCTAAATTAACTCGTTTGCCCGAATTAAAATCTAATTTTAATTCCGTGTCAAAATCTAATTTCGAATAATAACTCCTTACTTCAGTCCATAGATGGATGATTTAACTTACAAACCTTGTTTGCAAGTCTAGGTACGATAAAACCTTCAGACTGTTGCATATAAACATCCTCCAAAAGGTTTCCATTAAGGAAAGCGGTTTTAACGTCCATCTGCCATATCTCGTAATCGAAATATGCAGCAATTGCAAGCATTATCCGAATGGATTTAATCATGGCAACAAGCGAGAAAGTTTCGTCGTAATCGACACCATGTCGTTGATGATACCCCTTCGCTACAAGCCTAGCTTTGTACATTTGTACGTTGCCATCCATGTCAGTCGTCTTCTTGAAGACCCATTTGCATCCAATAGGCTTTACGCCTTCTGGTGCATCATCCAGTGTCCAACCTTGGTTGGTGTACATGGAATCCATCTCAGACTTCATGGCTTCTTGCCATAAAGCGGAATCGATATCTTGTATCACTTTCTCATACGTAGCTGGTTCGTTATCCTCAATTAGATTAATATCTATATGAGGTGAGATCAGGAATCCATACCTCTCAGGTTGTTTCCTGACTCTCTCCGACCTACGCGGTCCTTGTGTAATAGAAGATTGTGGTACAGTCTCATCCCGGATGGACGGTTCTTGTTCGGTTGAGGATTTTATGCCAGGAACAGTATCACTACGATTTTCATCAAGTTCTAATTTCTCCCACTAACCACTATATTTAGGAATTCATTCTCAAGGAAAACTGCATGTAGAGCAACAAATACTTTGTTCTCTCGTGGGTGATAGAAGTAATATCCTTTGGTATCCCTAGGATATCCTACGAAAAGGCATTTATCCGATTTGGGTTCAAGTTTGGTACATTCCAAACGCTTGACGTATGCCCAGCATCCCCAAATCTTCAGGAACGAGAAACCTGATTTCTTTCCTGTCCATATCTCATACGGAGTCTCTTGAACAGACTTTGATGGAACCTTATTCAAAATAAGAATTGCATCGTTTAATGCATGTCCCCAAAAGGAAATAGGTAGCTCAGTGCAACTCATCATAGACCTTACCATGTCCAACAAAGTACGATTTCTCCGTTCGGACACACCGTTTAATTGCGGTGTTCCAGGAGGAGTCCACTGTGAAAGAATACCATATTCTTTCAAGTAATCTAGAAACTCATTGCTCAAGTATTCGCCACCATGGTCCGACCGTAATATCTTAATACTCTTGCCTGTCTGTTTTTCAACTTCGTGTCGAAACTCTTTGAATTTCTCAAAAGTTTTCGACTTGTGTCTCATAAGATACACATAACCATAACGTGATGCATCATCCGTAAAGGTTACGAAGTATTCATATCCACCTCTAGCCTGGCTAGACATGGGCCCACATACGTCACTATGGACGAGGGCTAACAGTTCGGTGGCGCATTCACCCTTACCGCTAAAAGGTGATTTAGGCATTTTGCCTAATAAGCAAGATTCGCAGACGTCATTTGAATTTGGATCAAATCCGTCCAAATACCCACTCTTCGAAAGTGTGGATATGCGAGTCTTGTTTATGTGTCCCAGACGACAATGCCATATATAAGTTTCATATTTGTTACTCATTTTGAGCATTTTGTTTGTTATATTATATGTTGGAGATAAATTTATATTCAAAATATAAAACCATTATTTGCAACAGCAGTGCAAATTTCTACATCATTTTTATATACATAACACCCAGTGTTTCTAAATACAAAAGTATACCCACATTGGGTTAACATAGATACAGAAATAATATTCCTAGTCAAACTAGGTATATAATAACAGTCATTAAGTTTAAGTATATGCCCCGAGGGCAGTTCCAAAACAAAAGTGCCCACGGATAAAACAGCAACAGGTGTCCCGTTTCCAACACGCAGATCAATCTCCCCTGAAGCCAGTTTCCTGTTAATCTGCAGATCCTGCACATCAGTACATATATGAGTACCACAACCAGAATCAAAAATCCAATTTTTAAAAATAGAAGTAGCCATGTTTATTTCAATAACAAACATATCTGAGGCCGGTGCCTTGACCGCCTTTATCTCTTCTGGAGTGCCTTGTACTCGCGGCAGTCACGCTTCTAGTGACCCCGCTTGCCGCACTGGAGGCAAACATCCTGAGATTTGTCCTTAGGCTTCCCAGAAGCCTTTGACGATTTGGCCTTGCCCTTTCTTTTATGCTTCTTCTTCTTCACACCTCCAGTTGCCTTGGGCCCAGCCCTTGGTGTCTGAGATTTCAAAGTAAAGTGCGCCTCGCGCTTTTTACCCTTGAGAGGCTCCTTCTCAGCTTCCTTGAGAGTAGACAGTAACTCTCCAAGAGTATCATCAGTGTTCATCAAATTGTAGTTTATTATGAACTGTCTCCAGGAGTCGGGGAGAGATTGCAAGACCATGTCTATGATAATCTCAGCCTCAAAGACTATCCCCATAGCAGCTAGCTCATCTATGTCAGCAATCATCTGTGCCACATGGGACTCAACAGACATGCCTTCTGACATGCTTGAACGGAAGAGCTTCTTAACTAACTCATATCTTTGCGACCTCTTGTTAGATCGGTGAAGATCTTGCAACCTCGCCAACATGTTATAAGGATCCAAGTCCCTGTTTTGTCGACGGAAATGCTGAGTCATGGAAGCAAGCATAATAGACTGAGCAGTATCACAATCATCGCTATGAGTCTTCCAAAGCTCCAGCTTAAGTGTCTGATCAGGTGTGGGTTTAGGCCCAAGAGGTGTCTGTACGGTGTACAACAGCCTCTCGGCTCCAACGACTATCCTTAGATTGATCTCCCAATCTGCAAAGTTCATGCCCTTAAAGACATTCTCGCCCATGATAATGTCTCAGACATTTCCCTTTCCAGTCATCTTGACTACGATAGTCTAACTATCTAGTCAACGATATTTTGGGTATCGTCTAACTGTTACCAGAAAAATAACATTGTATTAGTCCAACTAATAAAATAATTTTGACGAAATGATTTAAAAGCGCGTAAAGCTAAGTATCTGAATGAAATTGTAAATTCAATACTAGCCTCCAACTATTTTTCGGCGAGCCTCTAACCCTCTGTCGAGTACTCGGGAAACCCAATTTCCTAGTGGGCTAGGAGCCTGTTAAATAACATACAACCTTGATTTTGGCCAACAAGCTGTATGATATTTAACTAGGTAGATCTCGAAGATCAATTGGATCTCATCCAATTCCTAGATCCGGTAGGTGGACATCCAAGTCCGAAACATATATACAATACATATGCCAATGTATCCAATACATTTTCCTAACCTTTTCCTCTGAATCAACTAAGCGTTGGCTTTGGCACAACAAGCTTAATGATTCCAGTTAAGCGGAACCCATTGACATGGAAAGTTTCGTAATCAATGTCGATGGACAAGAAGTGATCTTGACTTTGGCCAATAAATCATGACTTGGACAGGACACCGATATGGAACAAAACTCTCATCATTCAAACACATCCGCAATTGACAAAGGCCTTGACTTTGGCCAACAAACCAATGCCAATTTTGGATCGTGAGTAAGAATCACTCAACGGAAGGAAAAATCGCTTAATATAATTTTGAGGGTTTTTCGCGTAAATTGGCAACCAATTTATTGTCTTTGTTAAGGTCTCATCATACTCCCTTAAGCATGCTTCTAAAACATCATAAGGCGCGAAAAGTAAATTAATAGCGATATACAGATGGATATATAACAACTTGTTCCTAGAACAAATCACTCCATTTCCTCTCCCCGGCTAGCAATATTCTACTTCTACCTAATTACATAATACAATAATAGAAACCTCATTGCAATGAGGGGAATTAGGTGAGAAGAGAATACAAAGAGATAATAAGAGACAAGGCTGGACATGCATGTCCAATTTATAAATTCTAAATTTACAATAATTTCTAAAATTACCCTTTCCCTTCTAATATCCATCCGATATACACTATTCATTCAACACATCCACATATATTCATTCAAGGCATGTTATACAACCAATCTAATCCAATTAATTAGTCTTTAATTATGTGACCATCCAATGTTCAAACAACGATTTGATTTTGCGCGAGTCCAACTCGTTTGAGAATAAGTACTCAAAGTAAGAATTCATGAATTATATCGAACTACTCGTTAAATCTAATTTAAGTCGTATTCAATACTAATTCTATTATTTAATTCCACATTAAATATTTACACTTTTAATGCGCTTTAACTACTTAGATTCCAAATCTAATCTTATCGGGTCTCAAAGCCCAACTAACATCCAATGTTCGTTTAATAAAAGTCCGATGGGCTTTCAATTGATTTTAAAAAAGGCATGGGCTTTGGTCAATGTGGGTCAAACCCAATCACCAAGCCCAAGTAAGGAATCACCCTCATATGCCATAAAACCAATATCAAGGCCATAAGGCCCAATTAAACATTTAAAGCCCATTTATTACATTTGGACTTAATGGAGTGATTTAGGCCCAATTCAGATCCAATCCAATTGGCCTAAACCTACTTGGCCCAACCAAGCCCTTATGTCCAAAAATAATAATTTCAAGCCCAATTCATAATTAAGCCCAATTAACCAAATTTTAAAATTCCAAATTTTATAATTTAATTAATCGAAGTGTAATACATTAATTAATTACCTAAATCAATATTTCTCGAATACAATTTACCAATTAATTATGTATCCATTTATTCAATTATTGTCCAACAATTTTTGAATGAAAATCAAGTCCATTTCATGCCATATTGCTCTCGGCCAAGGAGCAAATTTAATGTCCGATTTCATTTTCAATCCAATCGAATTATAAATTGACATATCCTATTCGTTTTAAGACATCCAATGTTCATCAAAATAAAAAATAAAAAAAAACCAAGAACCTAGGGTACATATCAAATTTGGCCAAGCCAAAGGGGGTTCCAAATTTTGATCCAATCACAATTTGTTGAAATTAATCCAATCACATCTCATTATATCAACATATAAGCATACTCAACCATCCAATTCAATCAAAACATGCTCAAATTGATTTTCCCCAAATTTTACCCTAATAAATTTCATGCTCATTTAAGCTCTGATACCATTGTTGAGTTTCTATAAGGTGTCCCAAGATCATATAAGCACGAAATAAGAATGAATAAACAGAGAAGTATGGCGGAATCATACTTACAACGATCGGTTTGTGGATCCGTTGAGCAACAAAATTCCTCTTCCAAGATCTACAAGATTCGGCCAAGGTGGAGAGTGAAGCTCCAAGCTTTGTTCTTTGAATCCAAGCTCATTGAGTTGGTTTCCCTATCACCTCTTTGTGATTCCTTGAAAGTGCTAGCCTTATGTGATTATTTGCTTCAAATTATCACACTATTTCTTTACAAATTTTGGCAAAAAAAGTAGAAAATGGAGAGCTGTGAAACTGCTTCGGGTTTCGACCAAGGTGAGAATGAGAAAAGATGATGATTTTGATTTCAAAAATCAATTTATATTTGTGTCAAAATAATTTTCAAACATATACCAAACCCTTGGTTGGTATATGACACAAATCCAACACCATACTTTGCCTTTGATTGTTGTACACTCCATCACCAAAACCCATCACATAAAAGTGAATTAAGTGACAAGTGATGTGATGGTTGATGTGACATGTGGGCCCCACTCGATTCCAAATGCGAGTGGGCCCGCAAACACTTCTGGGGTCGGGTTTGATAATTCTGAATTAGCAAACATCCGTCGCGACGTTATTTAAATCGAATTTAAATAAATAATTATGCCTAGTAAAATTACTATTCACGTCGCTAACGAATTAATTCTAAATTACCTCGTTTTGCCCGAATTAAAATCTAATTTTAATTTCGTGTCGAAATCTAATTTCGAATAATATATCAAATATATTATTTTAATGATTAATTCTAAATTAATCTTTCTCTCTCTTCAAATAGTACTTTATCCAAGATAAAGTCTCTCCGTAATTAATCTCAGATTAATTAAGTTCGAATCATACGTCATTGGTCAATCTTCGGGAAGTGACCCAAGAGATCTCTGGATATGTTGGCAGTAAATACGGTCGTCGGACTATCCGAACACGTACGTTCCTTGTACTATATTTTTAACCGATTTGCAAGACAAGGTTGGCTTCTAGCAAAGCGCCATGTCTACCCAATTCTCCAGAAATATTCTTACTGGAATATACGATCTTAATCAGGCGTAGTATACCGTAGTATAGCGTATTGCGATCCAGTATCGGATGTCACGTGCAAGGCCTGGGGCTAGAATAGTGTTTGCCCCGTACGAAGCACATATCGGATATCAAGTAACTAGTCTCTTTGAATCGGATAATCATGACCTTGTCATATTATCCCGATGGTTGCAACACAATAGAGAACCAGTTCTGAATCCCTGCGTGATCATCATCTCCATATGTCTGAAGTGATACTTCCGTCTTGACATCACATCCAATACACTACGATTCTCAATAAACCCAGCAGAGGCGTACAGAGAACCTGTTAAAGCCCTGGACGACCAAAACCAAAGTTTACCGATTGTCACAAGTATTAGCGATGCAAGTCTGAGGTTAAGACCAAATACACCTACCCTGAAGCGGACTCTCATAGACACATATACATACTACCAATGGCATTCCATGGGGTCTATCTAGAGCGAAGCTGTTTTCCGTACCATCGATAAAACACAACCTCATATCGCACTTGCATAAGTATCCTATACTTAAATATGTGAGAACTATGCCGTTATGCCCTCACAACACGCACAAGTGCAATACTAGTCTATTCCGTATTATCGATGTCCAATCTCGATAATACTATGACTAGGGTCATTTAATGATTAAACCTTTATGGATTGATACTGTCTCATATCATCTCAATCCGGAACTAATCATATGGACATTTACCATTTATATATATCAAAGTAAATGAATCATAAAACGGTAAAATGAAATTTCATTATAACATAGTTAATTTTGTACAAAAACACAATGTCTTTCACAAACAGTGACGCTATGGGTCATAACTGTCCAACAAAGTACTCGTGGGATCAATATATTTTATACTACTAGAGCGATACGTGCTCTTGCGTTACATGTGTTTATACATCGATAAATGTATTCTAGCCTCCTGAATGGAATGGGGATAACAAACTAATTTTTTAAACAAAATGGTCACGCGTCGCGATGCCAAAGTGTGTGCGTCGCGACGCCCACCTGGGTTGGATTGAAGCAGAGAGCAACTTTGGTTGCACATCACGACACCCGCGGGTCGCGACCTCAAAATGCAGAATCAAAACAGCGGATCTGGTTTGTTACGCGCCACAATGCCGCCCCAATTGCGTCGCGAAGCTAACTAATCAGGTCCAAATCTGAGGTTCTGCCCGCGTCACGACACCCAGCTAATTTCAGGGCCAAAACTTCATTTCTTTCTTGGTTAACTTCATACCTCATTCCAACACTACCACAACTAGTTTCAACATCTATTTATCATCATATCATCATTCTAGCATTCCAACATCACCAAATCCTATTATTCCTACATAATACTTCAACCAACATGACATTACTAGAATTGCCCAGAACATAAATTTTTCAACACAACAACCAACAATAACACACTACTATCAATCCCTAACTCATTGCAAATATGAATTCTTCAAAATTTTAAAATTTGGGTCAAGTATCCTTACCTTATTTCCAATGTGTTCTTCACCAATGAAATCTCAAAGCTTCTTTCTCCTATTTAGGCTTAGATTGGGGTAATGGAAACTAACTAATCCTTGAAATTTAAAGACAAAAGAATGAAATTTTTTTCTTCCTTATTGCTTTTAAGGTTCGGTCGAGAGAGACAAGGAAAATGGATTTTCCAACTTCTTGATTTTTTGTTTCTTTATTTAATCCTTGAAAGTCCTAGCATTTTCTAGAAAATAAATAAGGACATGGGCTAGCATTTCTATTTCACATTGGGCATAAATTTGGGCTAAACTTGTTTGATCTCTCTTTATAGCCTAAAAATTTCCTTATGGTTAATTTTAATTGGTTTAAAGTTGATCCATCAAGTTCTATCTAGAATTTCGGCTATCACTCGGAAATTTTTTATCCAAGTTGTCTAGTTATTTCATTTGGTTTTATTATATAGTTTTGGGTCATTATAAAGAATCTCAGAGTCCTCTTCTACTCCGGTCACACATACATGTATTTTTATTTTATGTCTGCCTTACTATATTTTTCCTTCTTTGATTTTTCTAGCGTTCTATTCCTTGTGGGCAATAATGGTGTCATTAAACAGCAATTAACATGCTACACAACAATTCAAACCAGTAACAAAATCTAGATCTACAAAACATGCAAAACCTTAAAAGTCTTTAAACTTGAAAATACAGAAAACCTGGAAAATATGAAAACGAATCCAAGTCGAAATAATCTTCTGTCCTTAAGAACTTATTGGCCTCGTCACAGTTCCCATGGAAGCGGCCATATTTCTTACTTGAAATAGGTGATCTACTATGAAGAGGTAATCTGTCTTTACCCTCATTAGAACTCATCTCCTAATATAGTGATCATTAAAAGCCTTAGCTTATCCTAACCAATGACAGACAACATTCAGCGTCATTATCGGAATGGGAAAGAGTACGAAACTCTTCAGTGCTTGTTTTGAATTGCACAAAGTTTCTGTTGTCCCTTTTGAACCTAGATCTTGGGATCTCCAGTCAGCTAGGTTGGGTTTCCACAGTGACAATTCTTAGATTATAGGCTTCAAGCCCATTCCCCTCGATGATTTCTCAACTTGCTCTCGAGGTAAACCTTTAGTTAGTGGATCCGCTAGGTTTTCCTTCGACTTAACATAATCGATCGTTATTATGCCACTTGAGAGCAGTTGACCTATGGTATTATATCTCTGACGTATATGTCGAGACTTACCATTATACATTGTATTCTGGGCTCTCCCAATAGCCGATTGGCTGTCACAATGTATGCTTATCGCTGGCACCGGTTTGGGCCAACTAGGAATATCCTCCAGGAAGTTTCTAAGCCATTCTGCTTCTTCTGCTGTTTTGTCTAATGCTATGAACTCTGATTCCATAGTAGACCGGGCAATACATGTTTGCCTCGAGGATTTCCATCACAGATGCATTACCAAGTGTGAAAACAAATCCACTCGTGGATTTGGAATCCACCGTATCAGATATCCAGTTAGCATCGCTGTATCCCTCTAGTACAGCAGGATGTCTTTCGTAATATAGCCCATATTTTGAAGTTTCTCTCAGATACCTCAAAACTCTTACTATGGCTTTCCAATGGTTATGTCCTGGATTGCTCGTATATCTGCTAAGCTGATTCACAGCTTGAGTGATATCAGGTCGTGTGCAATTCGTGAGATACATCAGACTTCCGATGATTCTCGAGTACTTTAATTGCGATACGCTTGAACCGGTATTCTTTGATAGATGAAGAGTTGGGTCTACAGGGGTTCTAGCCACATTTAGATCCCCTTTGATATATTTATCAAGTATCTTCTCAATATAATGAGTCTGAGATAATATATATCCGTCTAATGTCCTAGAAATCTTAATTCATAGGATCACATCAGCTATTCCAATATCTTTCATATCAAATCTGCTGGATAACACGTTTTTGGTAGACTGAATCATTTCATGATTTCTACCAATTATCAGCATATCGTCTACATAGAGACCCACAATGACATGTCCTTTTTGAGTTGATTTAGTGTACACACATTTATCACACTCATTGGTTTTGAAATCACTTGACAACATTTCCTTGTCAAATTTCTCATGCCATTGTTTCGGTGCTTGTTTTAATCCATACAAGGATTTCACAAGTTTGCACACTTTCTGTTCTTGTCCAGGAACACTAAACCCTTCTGGTTGTTCCATGTAAATTTCTTCATCCAATTCACCATTCAAGAATGCCGTCTTTACATCCATTTGATGTATTTCAAGACCACATATAGCTGATATGGCTATGAGCATTCTTATCGATGTGATACGGGTCACTGGTGAATAGGTGTCAAAGTAATCAAGGCCTTCCTTTTGTCTATAACCTTTTATGACAAGTCTCACCTTGTACTTATCTATTGATCTGTTAGACAATTATGACCCATAACGTCACTGTTTGTAAAAGACATTGTGTTTTTGTACAAAATTGACTATGTAGTAATGAAATTACCTTTTATCATTTCGTAATTTATTTACTTTGATATATAAATGGTAAAAGACCATATGATTAGTTCCGGATTGAGATGATATGAGACAGTATCAATCAATAAAGGTTTAATCATTAAATATCCCTAGTCGTAGTATTATCGAGACTGGACATCGATAATGCGGAATAGACTAGTATTGCACTTGTGCGCGTTGTGAGGGCATAACGGCATAGTTCTCATATGTTTAAGTATAGGATACCTATGCAAGTGCGATAGGAGGTTGTGTTTTACCGATAGTACGGAAAATAGCTTTGCTCTGGATAGACCCCGCGGAATCCCAGTGGTAGTATGTATATGTGTCTATGGGAGTCCACGTCAGGGTAGATGTATTTGGTCTTAACCTGAGACTTACATCGCTAATACTTACGACAATCGGTAAAATTTGGTTTTGGTTGTCCAGGGCTTTAACAGGTTCTGTGTACGCCTCTATTGGGTTTATCGAGAATCGTAGTGTATTGGATGTGATGTCAAGACGGAAGTATCACTTCAGACATATGGAGATGATGATCACGCAGAGATTCATAACTAGTTCTTTATTGTGTTGCAACCATCGGGATAATGTGACAAGGTCATGATTATCCGATTCAAAGAGACTAGTTGCTTGATATCCGATATGTGCTTCGTACGGGGCAGACACTATTCCAGCCACAGGCCTAACACGTGACATCTGATACTGGATCGTAATACGAGATACTACATATTCTATGTCTGACATAGATTATATATTCCAGTAAGAATATTTATGGAGAATTGGGTAGGCACGGTGCTTTGCTAGAAGCCAACCATGTCTTGTAAATCGTTAAGCACGTGGTATGAGGTACTTACTTTATCGGATGGTCTGATAACCAGATTTATTACCAACATATCCAAAGATCTCTTGGCTTGCTTCCCAAAGATTCACCGATGATAGTTGACTTAAATTAGAATTAATCTGGGATTAATTTAGAGAGAGAAAATAATCTGTGATTAATTGGGGCTTTATTTAATCTGGGATTAAATGTGTTCAGTAGAGATAGAACGCGATTAATTTGGAATTAATCGGTAAAATAAATTTAATAGTTAAATTTGATTTTTCTATTTAATTTATTCAAATGGGCTAAAATTAATATATCGGATATATTAATATGAATTGGATTTCATTACGAGATTAAAGTCAGACTTTAATATGGACGAACGAATTAATTTAGAATTAGTTCGTAAACGACGTCCGTAATATATTTGCGAGGCATCGTTATTTAATTAAATTAGATTTAATTATTTAGCGATGAAGGTTCGTTTAATCGGATTAAACGGAACCGAGCCGCGGCAAATGTTCGTAGAGATATTTGAATTTTGAATTCAAATAAGTGGGGCCCACTTCACATGTGTGGTATGTGGTGGTAGTTGGCATTTATGCCAAGCCACCAACCACCTAACCACCTTGTATTGGTTTTGGTAAAAACATTTACCCAATTACCAAGTTTTGGTGAAAAGGGTAAAATGATTTTACCAAAAGCAACTCTCAACACACTTTACACAAGTTGAATAAAATAGAAACCCTAGAAGTCTCTCATTGGGCGTGAACTTCATCCTATTGCTCTCTTTGATTTTGTTCTTCAAATCAAAAGCTAGCACTTAAGCAAGTCAACAAAGGTGATAGGGAAACATTTTCAAGAGTTGGAATCAACATTTGCTTGGATCTTGGAGATCATCTTCACAAATTTTTTAAAAGCTCAAATCTGTTTGTTGTAAGTATTCCGCAACTTATAATGTTCTTATTCAATATTTTTCATGCTTATTAGATCTTTGGCATGTTCTAGGAACACTAACAATGGTATCATGAGTCAATTTTAAGCATGAAAAATTTTAGGGTTCTTGAGCATAAAATTTGGGGCTTTTGTGTTTTGAACATTATTTTTTCAAATTGATGCTTTGAGCATGTTTAGAATCTGATAACTTAGAGTTATGCATGATTACATTTGAAATAAATTGAACTAATCAAAAATTAAAAAATGGTTAGCTTGGCCGAATGTACCAAGGCAGTCCACTGTGCAGTTTTTTTTTTTATTTTTGTAACATAAAATGATGTGTTTAAATGCATGTTTAAATGTTGATTGTTGGTTTGATTGGATTAGAATCAAATTCAATAATGTTTATGTTAAAATCAAAGAGCATGTTGAGCATTAAATGATGTTTTTAGGCTTCAATTTGTGTTAAGCATGAAATGATGTATTTTGGCCTCAATTTGTGTTGAGCATGAATTGTTGGATTAAGCATGATTAATTAAGTTAATTGATATTTTGGAAATATTGAGTTTAATTAATTAATCATGACTAATACACTTTAATTATAATAATTATAATATTTGGAGAATTAAAATTGTAATAATTGGCCTTTAAAATTTATTGGGCTAAAAGTGTGTATTTGGGCTTAATGGGCTTGGTTTGACCAAGTTTGGTTTTGGAATTTTGGATTGGATCCAATTGGGCCCAAAACAAATTCCATGAAGTCCAAATACATCACTTGGCCCTTTAAAGAATTTAATTGGGCCTAGTGGGCCTAAATTGATTTGATGGCAATATGGTGATTCCTATTGGGCCTTGGCATTTTGG
Source organism: Zanthoxylum bungeanum (assembly GCA_019454045.1). Taxonomy (NCBI): domain Eukaryota; kingdom Viridiplantae; phylum Streptophyta; class Magnoliopsida; order Sapindales; family Rutaceae; genus Zanthoxylum; species Zanthoxylum bungeanum. The sequence goes on along the minus strand of SKCR01029055.1, from coordinate 166,508 downwards.
GTTTGATCCATTATGGCCAAAGCCCATGCCTTAAGTATCAATTAAAAGCCCATTGGACTTTAATTAAATTGACATTGGATGTTATTGGGCCTTTGAGACCCATCAAGATTGGATTTGGAATCCAAGTCTTTAAGGCAAATATATAAGTGTAAATATTTAATTTGGAATTAAATTAGAATTAGTACTGAATACAAATAAATTGGATTTAAAGTTGTAGTTCGATATAATTCAAGAATACGTACTTAAAAGTATTTATTCTTAAACGAGTTGGACTCGAGCAAATCAAATCATTATTTGAACATTGGATGGCCATTAATCAAAGATTAATTAATTGGATTAGATTGATTGAATAACATGTTTTGTTTGAATACATAAATGTGTTGTATGAATAATGTATATCGGATGGATATTAGAAGGGCAAGGGCAATTTTGGAAATTATAATAAATTTAGAATTTATTAAAATGGGCCTGCGTGTCCAGCCTTTAATCTCTTTACTCTTTGTAATTCTCTTCTCACCTATTCCCCTCAATGTAAATGAGGTTTCTTTATTGCATTTTGTAATTGGGTAGGAGTTAGAATAGTTCTAGTCGGGGAGAGGAAATGAAGCGATTTGTTCTAGGAACAATCTGTTTAAATATCCATCCGCATATCGTTATTAATTTACGTTTCGCGCCTTATGATGTTTTAGAAGCATGCTTAAGGGTGTATGATGAGACCTAATCAAAGATAATAAATTGGACGCCAATTTACGTGAAAAACCCTCAAAAACATATTAAGCATTTTTCCTTCCGTTGAGTGATTCTTACTCAAGATCCAAAGTTGGCATTGGTTTGCTGGCCAAAGTCAAGACCTTTTTCAATTGCGGATGTGTTTGAATCATGAAAGTTTTGTTCTATATCGGTGTCTTGTCCAAGTTGTGATTTTTTGGTCAAAGTCAAGATCACTTCTTGTCCATCGACATTGATTACGAAGCTTTCCATGTCAATGGGTCCCGCTTAACTGGAATCATTAAGCCTGTTGTGCCAAAGCCAAGACTTAGTTGATTCAGAGGAAAAAGGTTAGGAAAATATATTGGATATATTGGCATATATACTGTATATATGTTTCAGACTTGGATGTCCACCTACCGGATCTAGGAATTGGATGAGATCCAATTGATCTTCGAGATCTACCTAGTTAAGTTTCATACAGCTTGTTGGCCAAAGTCAAGGTTGTATGTTATTTAACGGGATCCTAGCCCACTAGGAAACTATGTTTCCCGAGTACTCGATAGAGGGTTAGAGGCTCACCGAAAAATAGTGGGAGGCTAGTATTGAATTTGTAATTTCATTCAGATACTTAGCTTTACGCGCTTTCAAATAATTTCATCAAAATTACTTTATTAGTTGAACTAATATATTGTTATTTTTCTATGTAACAGTTAGACTGTACCTGTTATCGTTGACTAGATAGTTGGACTATCGTAGTCAAGATGACAGGAAAGGGAAATGTCCGCGATATTATCATGGGAGAAAATGTCTTTAAGGGCACGAACTTTGCAGATTGGGAAATGAACCTTAGGATTGTCCTAGGTTAAGAGAGGCTGTTGTATACTTTACAGAGACCTCTTGGGCCTAAGCCCAGACCGAATGAGACACTTGAGCTGGAGCTTTGGAAGACTCACAGCGATGATTGTGACACAACTCAGTCCATTATGCTTGCTTCGATGACTCAGCACTTCCGTAGACAAAATAGGGACTTGGATCCTTATAATATGTTAGCGAGGTTGTAAGATCTGCATCGTTCTAATAAGAGGATGCATAGGTACAAGTTAGTGAATAAGCTCTTTCATTCACGCATGACAGAAGGCATGTCTGTTGAGTCCCACGTGGCACAGATGATTGTTGACATTGATGAGCTGGCCAACATGGGGATAGTCTTTGAGGTTGAGATTACTGTGGATATGATCCTGCAATCTCTCCCCGATTCCTGGAGACAGTTCATCATAAATTATAATTTGATGAACAACAGTGATAATCTTGTAGAGTTACTGTCATCTCTCAATGAGGCCGAGAATGAGCTTCATTAGGGCAACAAGCACGAGGCGTACTTTGCATCGACATCTCATGCACCTAGGGCTGGGCTCAAGGCAACTTGAGGTGTGAAAAAGAAAAAGCATAACAAAAAGGGCAAGACCAAATCGTCAAAGGCTTCTAGGAAGCCAAAGGATAAATATCAGGATGTTTGCCTACAGTGCGGCAAGCGGGGTCACTGGAAGCGTGACTGCCGCGAGTACAAGGAGCTTCAGAAGGAGATTAAAGTGGGCAAGGCACCGGCTTCAGGTATGTTTGTTATTGAAATAAACATGGCTACTTCTTGTTTTAAAAATTGGATTTTTGATTCTGGTTGTGGTACTCACATATGTACTGATGTGCATGATCTGCAGATTAGCAGAAGACTGACCTCAGGGGAGATTGATCTACGCGTTGGAAATGGGGCACCGGTCGCCGTTTTGGCCATTGGCACTTTTGTTTTAGAACTGCCTTCGGGGCATGTACTTAAACTTTCGGACTGTTATTATGTACCTAGTTTGACTAGGAATATTATCTCTATATCTTGTTTGACCCAATGCGGGTACACTTTTGTATTCCGAAACACTGGGTGTTTTGTTTATAAAGATGATTTTGAGATATGTTCTGTTGATGCTAATAATGGTCCTTATATTTTGAATATAAATCAATCTCAAACATATAATGTAACAAACAAAAGACTCAAACTAAGTAACAAAGATGAAGCTTATATGTGGCACTGTCGTCTGGGACATATTAGTAAGACTCACATATCCACACTTTCGAAGAGTGGGTACTTGGACGGATTTGATCCAAATTCATATGACGTCTGCGAATCTTGCTTATTAGGCAAACTGCCTAAATCACCTTTTAGTGGTAAAGATGTATGCGCCACCGAATTGTTAGCCCTCGTTCATAGTGACGTTTGTGGGCCAATGTCTAGCCAGGCTAGAGGTGGATATGAATGCTTCGTAACCTTTACGGATGATGCATCGCGTTATGGTTATGTGTATCTTATGAGACACAAGTCGGAAACTTTTGAAAAATTCAAAGAGTTTCGACATGAAAGTTGAAAAACAGACTGGTAAGAGTATAAAGACATTACAGTCGGACCGTGGTGGCGAATACTTGAGAAATGCGTTTCTAGATTACTTAAAAGAATATGGTATTCTTTCACAGTGGACACCTCCTATAACTCCGCAATTAAACGGTGTATCCGAACGGAGAAACCGAACTCTGTTGGACATGGTAAGGTCTATGATGAGTCGCACTGAGCTACCTATTTCCTTCTGGGGATATGCATTAAACAGTGCAGTTCTTATTTTGAATAAGGTTCCGTCAAAGTCTGTACAACATACACCATATGAGATATGGACAGGAAAGAAACCGGGTTTCTCATTCCTAAAGATTTGGGGATGCTGGGCATACGTCAAACATTTGGAAGGTACCAAACTTGAGCCCAAATCGGATAAATGCCTATTCGTAGGATATCCTAGGGAAACCAAAGGATATTACTTCTATCACCCATGAGAGAACAAAGTATTTGTTGCTCTACATGCGGTTTTCCTTGAGAACAAATTCCTAAAGACAGTGGTTAGTGGGAGAAAAGTAGAACTTGATGAAAATTGTAGTGATACTGTTCCTGACATAGAATCCTCAACGGAACAAGAACAATCCATCCGGGATGAGACTGTACCATAATCTTCTATTACACAAGGACCGCGTAGGTCGGAGAGAGTTAGGAATCAACCTGAGAGGTATGGGTTTCTGATCTCACCACATGTAGATATTAATCTCATTGAGGATGACGAACCGACTACGTATGAGGAAGCGATACAAGATATCGATTCCGCTTTATGGCAAGAGGCCATGAAGTCCGAAATGGATTCCATGTACACCAACCAATTTTGGACACTGGTTGATGCACCAGAAGGCGTAAAGCCTATTGGATGCAAATGGATCTTCAAGAAGAAGACCGACATGGAAGGCAACGTACAAACGTACAAAGCTAGGCTTGTAGCGAAAGGGTATCGTCAACGACATGGTGTCGATTACGATGAAACTTTCTCACCCATTGCCATGATTAAATCCATTCGGATAATGCTTGCTATTGCTGCATATTTCGATTACGAGATATGACAGATGGACGTTAAAACCGCTTTCCTTAACGGAAACCTTTTGGAAGATGTTTATATGCAACGGCCTGACAGTTTTATCGTGCCTAGACTTGCAAACAAGGTTTGTAAGTTAAATCGGTCCATATATGGACTGAAGCAAGCATCGCGGTCATGGAACCAACGTTTTGATGAGATCATAAAAGAATATGATTTCATTCAAAACGAGGATGATCCTTATGTATATAAGAAGGTTAGTGGGAGCGCACTAACATTCATTGTCCTTTATGTTGACGATGTATTACTTATGGGCAATGACATTCCCATGTTAACATCGGTGAAAGCTTGGCTTTCATTAAAATTATCCATGAAAGATCTGGGAGAAGCAGCCTTTATTCTAGGAATAAAGATCTACAGGGATAGATCTAGAAAGCTGCTTGGACTCTCCCAGAGCACGTACCTTGATAAAGTGTTGAAAAGATTCAACATGGATCAGTCCAAGAGGGGACTGTTACCAGTGTCACATGACATCTCTCTATCTAAGGACATGTGTCCTAAAACTCAAGATGAGAGAAACAGCATGAGTCAGATACCGTTCGCCTCGGCAGTCGGATCGATCATGTATGCCATGATATGTACACAACCTGATGTCTCGTATGCTTTGAGCATGTGTAGTAGCTATCAGGCTGGTCCAAGTGAAGGTCACTGGATTGCGGTTAAGAACATCCTTAAGTATCTTAGACGAACTAAGGATGCTTTCTTAATCTACGGAGATGGAGAACTTGAGGTAACTGGGTATACCGATACAAGTTTCCAAACCGATAAAGACGACTCTAAGTCGCAATCCGGGTACATATTTTATTTGAACAACAGAGGAGTAAGCTGGAAATCTTCCAAGCAAGAGACTGTTGCCGATTCAACAACAGAAGTGGAGTATATTGCTGCAGCTGAAGCAGCAAAAGAGGCAGTTTGGATCCGTAAATTCCTAATTGGATTAGGAGTAGTTCCGTTAGCAGCTGAGCCCGTTCCATTATTTTGTGACAATAACGGGGCTATAGCGCAGGCTAAGGAACCACGGTCTCATCAACGATCCAAGCATGTTCTTCTACGTTTCCATCTGATTCGAGAGATCATACATCGTGGCGATGTGAAGATCGAGAAGGTCGCATTAGATGACAACATTGCAGAACCACTGACGAAAGCTATTTCACAACATTACAGAACCATTGTAAATCTGTAAGCACGTGGTACGAGGTACTCACTTTATCGGATGGTCCGATAACCAGATTTACTGCCAACATTTCCAGAGATCTCTTGGGTCGCTTCCCAAAGATTCACCAATGACAGTTGACTTAAATTAGAATTAATCTGGGATTAATTTAGAGAGAGAAAATTAATCTGGAATTAATTGGGGCTTTATTTAATCTGGGATTAAATGTGTTCAGTAGAGATAGAACGCGGTTAATTTGGAATTAATCGGTAAAATAAATTTAATAGTTAAATTTGATTTTTCTATTTAATTTATTCAAATGGGCTAAAATTAATATATCGGATATTTAATATGAATTGGATTTCATTACGAGATTAAAGTCAGACTTTAATACGAACGAACGAATTAATTTAGAATTAGTTCGTAAACGACATTCGTAATATATTTACGAGGCATCGTTATTTAATTAAATTAGATTTAATTATTTAGCGACGAAGGTTCGTTTAATCGGATTAAACGGAACCGACCGCGAAAAATGTTTGTATAGATATTTGAATTTTGAATTCAAATAAGTGGGGCCCACTTCACATGTGTGATAGGTGGTGGTAGTTGGCATTTATGCCAAGCCACCAACCACCCAACCACCTTGTATTGGTTTTGGTAAAACCATTTACCCAACTACCAAGTTTTGGTGAAAAGGGCAAAAGGGTTTTACCAAAAGCAACTCTCTACACACTTTACACAAGTTGAATAAAATAGAAACCCTATAAGTCTCTCCTTGGGCGTGAACTTCATCATATTGCTCTTTTTGATTTTGTTCTTCAAATCAAAAGATAACACTTAAGCAAGTCAACAAAGGTGATAGGGAAACATCTTCAAGAGTTGGAATCACGCTTTGCTTGGATCTTGGAGATCATCTTCACAAATTTTTAAAAGCTCAAATCCGTTCGTTATAAGTATTCCGCAACTTATAATGTTCTTATTCAGTGTTTTTCATCTGCTTATTAGATCCTTGGCATGTTCTAGGAACACTAACATGATCCATCCGTTTTCATCTTCCTTTTAAATATCCATTTGTAGCCCAGCGGCTTACAACCTGGTGGAAGATCAACCAACTCCCAAGTATGGTTCTGTATGATTGAATCAATCTCACTGTTAATAGCCTCTTTCCAAAGAGGTGCCTCCGGAGAAGACATCGCTTCTTTATAACTTTGAGGCTCATTTTCTAACAAGTATGTCAGAAAATCGGGACCAAACGACTTAGACGTTCTAGCTCTTTTGCTACGTCTACGCTCGATTGTCTCAGCATTTACACGTTGAACTAATTCTTGGTTAACCTGATCACTGTCCTTGACAGTATCAACTGTTCTTTTGAGAGACTCTGTGCGCTGTCTTTCCTTACAAGGAAATGTCTCTTCAAAAAATATCGCATTCCTTGACTCAATTATCATGTTCCGATTGATGTCAGGAATCTCCGACTTGTGTACCAATAATTGATACGCACTACTATTGCGAGCATATCCAATGAATATACAGTCAACAGTTTTGGGTCCTATTCAACCTTCTTAGGTTTATGAACCATTACTTTGGCAAGACACCTCCACACTTTTAGGTATTTGTAGGAAGGTATGAAACCTTTCCACAACTCATATGGTGTCTTGTCCAACCTTCTGTGAGGAAGCTTGTTTAGAAAGTAGTTCCCGGAGAGCAAGGCTTCCCCCCATAAGTTCTGGGGTAGACCCGAGCTCGTCAACATGGCGTTCATCATTTCCTTCAACGTTCGGTTTTTGTGATCCGTAATTCTGTTCTGTTGAGGAGAATAAGGAGCAGTGGTTTCGTGAATAATTCTGTGCACAGAACAATATTCACCGAATGTTGAACGTATTCACCGCCTCTATCACTCCTGATTCTTTTAATTTTCTTGCCAAGTTGGTTTTCAACTTCGTTCTTATAGTGTACGAAGCTCTCAATTGGTTCAGCTTTGCTTCTCAGCAAGTACACATAACAGAATCTTGTGTTGTCATCGATAAAAGAGACAAAGTACTTTTTACCGCCTCTTGTTTGCACAATATTCATGTCACATACATCGGTATGTACAAGTTCTAGTGGTTCAGAACTCCGTTCTATAGAATGAAATGATGTTCTATGTATTTTTGCTTCAACACATGCTTCACACTTATGTTGGCTATCAATTACAAATTTAGGTATAAGGTCCATGTTAATTAGTTTACACATGGTATCATAATTAACATGTCCTAACCTCCCATGCCATACATTTTTTGACTCAATAATATTAACAGACGAACTAGCTTTATTAATAGCACGATTAACAGTCATTACATTTAGCTTGAAAAGGCCCTCAGATAGGTATCATTTTTCCTACATACACATCATTCTTAGTCATTACAAACTTATTAGAAACAAACACAAGTTTAAAACCAGCCTTACAAGAAGAGAGCCCGAGACCAAGTTTTTTCCGAATATCTGGAACGTGCAGTACATTTTTCAATGTTAGCTCCTTTCCGGATGTCATCTTCAGAACCACTGTGCCTTGACCAACCACCTGAGAGGTAGACAATTTCCCATTGTCAGATGATCGCCGCCATCGACTTTTTGGTACATGGAAAACATTTTACTGTCTGCACAAATATGATGAGTAGCCCCAGTGTCTACCCATCATTCTCTCGGATTCCCAACTATATTGGCTTCGGTTACCACTGCTGATAGTTCCATCTCTGAGATATCATCAGTCAGCTGCTCGCCTTCAGTGACATGGGCCTCATTTTTCTTTTTCTTGCCCTTGTCCTGAGACTTCTTATTTCTGCAGTCCTTTGACATGTGACCGCTCTTTTCACAGTTGTAGTATTTCCCCTTGAACTTCTTGTTCGAAGAATCAGCTACACTGTTCCTTCTTTTCTTGCTACCCTTTACACCCTCAATGATGTTGGCCTTAGACTCCATAGTCTTGTTGCTGGCTCTCTCGAACATCCTGTTGTGCTCCTCGATTTTCAATCGAATACTAAGTTTCTCAAGGCTCATCTGCTTCTTTTTGTGTTTCAGATAGCTTCTGAAGTCCTTCCATGATGGAGGCAGTTTTTCAATTATGGCGGCAACTTGAAACTTCTCACAGAGTTTCATTCCCTCATCCAGTATTTCATGAATGATCAACTGTAGTTCACCCATTTGAGACATCACTGTCCTTGAATCTACCATTTTGTAGTCCAAGAACCTACCCACGACAAATTTCTTTTGTTCGGCATCATCGGTTTTGTACTTCTTCTCGAGAGATTCCCAGAGAATCTTCACAGAAGTCATGTCTTGGTACACATTGTACAGGGTATTGTCAAGACCACCCAAAAGGTAGTTCTTGCATAAGAAGTCTCCAGACAACCATGTCTGTTCTCGCTCTTCCTTGGCCATTTCTGATTCACCCTCCACAGGACTCGGAGGTTCTTTGAGGAACTTAGACATGTCAGGTAGAACAGCATTTTGCTAACCACTGTTTGAAATTTGCCCCACCAAATTTCTCCGGCTTTTCTCCATGAGAGACCGGTACTGTGATGTTTCCGCTAGACGTTTGTAACTGGAAAATCAACAGGGTTCAATTAGTCTACGAAAGACGAATTGTACAATGATCAACGAATGATCTTGTTCAAAGTGATATACTAGGTAGTCACTTGTTATTCTATTGGATGAAAGTTCCAATAAACACAAGTCCTTGAATTTCAACTAAAGATACTTTAGGGAAAGTGAATGAACGAATATTCTTCAAACACTTTTTCCAATAGGATCCTTTAGCAATTCAAGACCCAGACTTACACTTTTCCAATAGCATAATTAATACGATAAGTGTAGATATATATGTCAGTGTCAATCAAGATTGAATGGAATTTCTTGTGTAAGATTACACTTTAAATTCTCACCAAGTATGCAACACACAATCAATTTCAACTTTATCACTATGTGTATGCTTGTGATAATTGAACAACCTAATAATAACTTAAATCTAGACTACCAAGATTAATATGTTACAATATATGATTTACTAAGTTAATATTAATTTAGGTTTGCAGTTTATAATTACAGGACTATTTCGTTAGTGTCACGTTCGTATCTACGTTCGAACGAGACTGTCCAGTGTGTGTGCGTTCGTGTTGCGTTTGATAACACGTTCGAACGAAGTGTTTCCAGAGAGGTCACGTTCGAGTAGAATTTGATAACGCGTTCGAACAAAATGATTCCAGAGAGTTTGCATTCGAGTTGCGTTTAGGACGCGTTCGAACGTTCTTAGGCACAAGGCTTGCGTTCGAGTTGCGTTTGAAGACGCGTTCGAATGTTCTTTCGAATTTTCAGATTTTAAGCCTTCGCATTCGTCGGGCGTTCGAACGCCCTACGGGTTTTTCATGCACAGTCCGAATTTTTCAAAATATATTCAAACCCTAACATGTGAATTACTATCTAATAACACTAGAGCGATAAGTTCTTAAGATTGTGGACAATATGGTGTCATTAAATAGCAATAACATGCTACACAACAATTCAAACCAAACAAGTAATAAAATCTAGATCTACAAAACATGCAAAACCCTAAAAGTCTTTAAACTTGAAATACAGAAAACCGGAAAATGTGAAACGAATCCAAGTCGAATAATCTTCTGTCCTTAAGAACTTATTGGCCCCGTCACAGTGCTATACGGATTCACAATTGGCCAATGTTCTCCCAGGATAACTTGGTTCCTTCTTATCCAATGAGCACTCCTTGAAATATACAAACTAGAAAATGGTTGAACTCTCCCTCAAAAACCAATAAACAAAACAATGTCTCTCTTAAAATTCGGATATGTTCCTCTATATTTTATTTGGATTTAAAACCTCTTATATAAGACATAGAAGGGTGCCAATAGGGCACCCCTTGGGGTGGGGTGCAACCCTCCAAAGGGTTGTACCATTCACAAGCACCCAAAGCATCCAAAGGACAAATATACCCTTAAACAATATTTAGAAGAATTTCCAACATTTTTTTTTTGAGAAAGATTTATATTAGAAAAACCATTACTGGAAAATACAACCGAGACAAGAGGGAAAATCCTCCCGCCAAAAGCCCGATATAAGGGAATTACATGCTAGCTTAGCTAGATTATGCGCGATCTCGTTACAAGATCTTGGACTAAACTGGACTTTAACCGAATTCAAGGATCGGACCACGTCTTGAACATCATCAATGACCCACCCGATTTCCTTAAGGCTATCCCCCTTACCAAGAACAAGATTCACGACATTTAGCGCATCTGATTCCAAAATGATAGGGGTTGGAATTTTTGCTTCCAAAACTTGTTGCAGACCGAAAAGAATGGCTCTGGCTTCTGCTTCTTCCACGTCTCCATTTGAGAAGATGGACTTTGTGGCAACTGCTATCACCGATCGATTGTGGTCCCGTATAATTATGCCTAGACCCGCCTTCGTCCTATCTCCACTGAATGCAGCGTCGACATTAATTTTCAGCCAGTCTTTAGGAGGAGGGGTCCAAATTTGAGCGGGTTTATCTTGTGCATGAGGCATCGCGTTCGCGTCGGTGGTCTTGGCTACCTCGAAAGAGTTGAGGGTAGCTTCAGCCCTTGCTAAAATGTGTCTCCAATCCATAACTTGACCTCTGAATATAGAGTTGTTCCTCCCGGTCCAAATGGCCCACATTATCCCAATGAAATGTTCAACTTCGCTGTGGGTATGCTCATCAAAAACTTGCAGCAAAACACTCGCCAGAAACCCTTTACTTCTTGCCGAAATGAAAGCTTCGAAATGGGAATGTTTCCAGCACTCCCTAGAGGTTTTGCAGTGAAAGAAAGCATGTTCAGTAGTTTCAGCTGATAAATGGCACCTCTGGCATTTGGCTTCTTTCAATACCCTGCGTTTCTCCAGGTTGCAGGCAGTAGGGAGCACCCCTGAAATGCTTCTCCAGAGGAAGATTTTGATCTTTGGAGGTAGGTTGAGTTTCCAGATCCTCCCCCAGAGCTTGTCATCTGACGAAGAGCTTGCGGTGTCTGCCTCCTCAAGCTGTTTGTTTGCTAGGTGATATGCTGATTTTACTGAAAACTTTCCCCTCTTGTCGAAGTGCCAACAAATCTGATCCTCCCTAGGCTCCCTGGGTAGTCGGATGCTCAATATGTCTCGTGCATCCACCCCCAAGAAGTGTTGTTTGATTAGGCTTTCGTTCCATCTGTTAGAATCCAAGATAAGGTCTGCAACTTTGGTGTCCAGTGGGAGGGAGGGTGCTGATAAAAGGTGGAGATTGTTGTCTCTTGGTATCCAATTGCACTCGTATACCAATGCTTTGTTCCCATCTCCAATTCTCCAGCGGATCCCCTTTTTCAATACCTCTCGGCCCCATACTATACTTCTCCAGATGAAACTAGGATTATGCCCCGCAGTGGCCGTGAGAAATAACGTATTTCGGAAGTATCGTGCTTTGAGGATAGAGGCCATGAGTGAGTTTGGTTGAGTCAGTATTCTCCACCCCTGTTTAGCTAGTAGTGCTTGGTTGAAAGCTTCAAACCATCGAAAGCCCATCCCCCCATTTTCTTTGGATTTGCAGAGCTTTTGCCAGCTGGACCAATGAATCTTCTTCTTCGTACCGTCTGATCCCCACCAGAAGGAGTTAAGTTTCTTCTGGATTTCATCACAAACACCACCAGGAACTTTAAACACACTCATGGCATACGTTGGTATTGCCTGTGCGACAGCTTTTACCAACACTTCTTTCCCTCCGCAAGAGAAGAAGCGATTTTGCCAACCCGACAGCTTGTTAATAACTCGATGTTTTAGTTCTGAAAAACTGCCCTTCTTGTTCCTTCCAATCAAAGAGGGAAGGCCTAGGTACTTATCGTGGGAGGGGGCAGTATTGAGATGGAATATATTTTTGATACTCTCCACTGCGGTCACAGTTGTGTTGGGGCTGAACATCATTGAGGACTTTTCGAAGTTGAAAATCTGCCCTGAGGCAGCCGCGTATGTATCAAACAACTCCTTTAGCTTGCTACACCCTGATTCTGTTGCCTTAGAGAAAACTAAACTATCGTCTGCAAAGAGGAGGTGTGAAACCGACAGTGTCTTGCTGAATTTGAGGCCCACAGTCTCTTTATCCCTTTCTGCTTTGTGGAGTAGACCAGAAAGTGCTTCAGTACAAGGAATAAAGAGGTAGGGGGAAAGAGGGCATCCTTGTCGTAGGCCCCTTTTGGGTGAATTTCCAACATTTCTGTTGCAAGTGAGAGTGGAAATCTTGTTATTGAAATTCCACCGCCCGCCCCAGTTGCAGAGGGAACTTCAACTCCCATTCCCATCCAATACCATCGGTTCCCTGTCCAATAGGACCAATACCATCGGTTCCGGATCTGAGGACCACTGAAGTGGAGGGTACTTCAAGGGTTTAGTCTGATGAAGTATTTCAGGACATTTATCTTCCTTTGCTCGAAGTTTCGCTTGCTGTAGAGGAAGAGAACCCTAATATATATAGAGATCGGCCTTCTGGAGAACATATTTTTCCTTTATAAAGTTTGACAATTCACTCCGAGAAGATGCAGACTCATGCTTCGAAGTTCTCCACAAGCTTTATACCCAAGGAGATGAGTTTTATCTCCCGTGCTGCTCATTGGAGGAACTTGAAAATGCCTATGCCCACACAATGATGGTGGTTAGTACTTGAATCGGCTTGTACTTTTGGAGTATAAATTTCTAACTCTTTTGAGTTTGTAAGCCCTTCAAGGTTGAATGCAATCACTTGCGGCTCAGGACAAGATAATTGACACCCTTACCAAAGATAAAGATCAATGGAGGGACTTGTCCATGGGATTATAAGCTTCCATTTTTGAAAGTAAAGCCACTGCCAAGAAAACCTAGCAAGAATTAGCGGCAGTACAAGAATCCCTGAAGCTCAAGGATTCGGAGCGCTGGCAACCATTCCTGATACCCTACTGACAGGAGATTCTGAGTTGGTCACTACTCAAGCTGATCGAGCTCATTGGAAGCCCAATTAATAAAGTGGGAGAAGCGGAATGGAATTCCTAAAATAGCCGCTGACAGGTTATCAACCCGAGTCATGAGCCTGGAATAGAAAGTTGCATCACTCCGATTGTCCCTTGCTTTCGAATTTACTGCGAAGAAGGCTATTGAGGAGAACTTTTCTAAACAAGTTTTAGAGATGCAACAAGAGTTTGTTAGGGAGAGCATGACTAACTTCGTCGTCTCTTTTCAGAGGAACTTTTGAAGCCATCATCAAGGTAGAGGATTGCTTCCTCGTGACTTTTATGAATCTTGTTATCTTCTTTGTGGTTGGTCCATGATACATTTTAATGATAACCTATCCTTCTTGATGGTTATAGATGATAAGCCCGGTCTTCTTTCTGATCAAGACTCAGATGTGGGCGAGGAGGGTCACATAATTCCTTCTGATGAGGTTTAGTTATAGTCTCCAATTTCGTATTTTTATACTTTGGTTTGATAGTGGCCTTTAATAAAAATGATGAATTTTTATAAACTCATTTTTATAATTTCACTTACATTATTTTTATTTTTGAACATTTCGTTTTCCGAGTTAAAATGCTTTTGAGAATTTTGTCCAAGTATTCTTTCAGGGTAAGAACCCAAAACTTAGGCAATTTTTAGTCAAGTTCGAGCATTTGAGCCCGAATGATTTCAAAGATCAGTAAATCGGACTTATCCTTTTTATAAAATTGAATTAATTCAACTTTTCATAAGATTTTCAATCCTTTTTGTCATTTTCCTAAGACTTTTATGACTTAACGAGTGGATGCTTGAACTGATCTAAATATTGGTTACTGCAATAATTAGTTTGTCGGTACACCAATTAGTTTAATTCGTGGATCCTAAAGTGTTGGGGCAAATGCTGTAGAAGTGTGTCGGCAGGTGAAATTGACTTTTAAAATATTTTTTAATCCGGAAAAATTATTCGATATCATATATCTCTAATTTATCCATATTTCACCCATGTCACTTATCAATATCAAATATTAAAGTATGATTACGCATAAAAACTTAGGAAAACGTTTTCGGAAACACTTTTTATGATTACACGTTAACCGATTACAAGTTCTAGTACTGAAACAATAGCCAAAAAAGTCATAATTTCAGTAAATTATGATTTTATCCCTAATGCGATTTTTTGGAAAATCCCACAGCTCTTCCAAAATAATTATGAAGATTCCGTGAATTTTTCTATGAATTATAACACATCCAGTTTTATCCACAACTCCTCAATTTCACAAATTATAAACAGTTTTAAATTAATTATACAATTATTGATATTAATAACTAATTAATTTGAAATTCATGTAATTACCAAATCCCAAAATACGCCAACAAGATTCACCATTCATTACAAGAAAGTGTAGTTTTAGCGACAGAATTTAGCGACAGAATGTTCCGTTTCCAAATTTAGTAACATAATAGAGATGAAATTGATGATGGAGCATGGTTCTAACATGCTTGAATATGATAATTAAAGAATTGTTTATGTGCAATTGTAGTGTGAGGATGTGGAAATACATTTTGGTAAGATAAATAATGATAAACAAGTTTTGAATCCTAAAAATAGTCGAGCGTCACGATGCCCAAATGGCAACGTCAAAACACGTCTTGGAAAATTGTCACAGATTCATTTCTGGAATGATGAGTGTCGCGATGCTCAAGGACTCGCGTCACAGCGCGTATTGGAAAATTGTCAGAGATTCGTTTCTGGAATGATGAGCGTCGCGACGCTCAAGGACTCACGTCACGACTCTCAAGGACTCACGTCACGACTTGTAGATATAAATGCTCATTGGATTGTAATCATCTGTGCGCGTCGCAACTCCTAAGGGGCAATGTCGCGACGTGTGATCAAAATTTTTCCCCAAATCAGTTTTAGTTTAATTCAGTTTCACCCTAGCGTGCTAGAGGCCACCTTGAGGGTCTCGTATTAGCTCGCATATATACATTACATCATGATGAGCGCATGACACATTGAAGTCATGAAAAGTACTTAAATAAATAGATTTAGCTTAATCCCGTAATGTATTCCTCATTCCATTTTCTAATCAAAATTCTCAATTAATGATCATCGCAAGAACCGCAATCTCATTCGGCAAAGTGAGTAATGCCAGCCAGACTCCAAATCTGTTAGTGAACACTCTCTTTCTAAGTTAACTTTTCATTTACATTGTTTTAAGTAAAGACTAATTTTTACGTATCTAGAGCGTTAGCCGATTTTTATTACAATTATTTCATGAAAGATTATGTTTTGAGAGATGTTTTAGAAAGTGATGTTTTCAAATGACGGCTTTATGTTTTCGAGATATGGGGGAAACCCCCACCCCAGTATGTAACTTGACTTAGATATGAAATTGACGAACTCAGAGATCGTGTACACACACAGTTCAGGACTAGGGATGACAGATGCCCCTAGATCCTAGATTTAGAGTTTGGAGGGTAGCATAGATACGCACCCCCAATTCTAGTTCAGTGGCTTGGGGACGACGATGCGTAACGCCCCAAGACCACTAGTTTTAAGGACAGGTAGTGGCATGCTTTGGGGGACGTCCTGGCTCTGGTTAGGCGTATGGGGGGACTGTTAGGTTCCTAGAACATGCTAAGTATCTTATAAGTCATGATTTCATGTGAATACTTAAAGAAATTGCGGAAAAAAAAAAGCCTTACATTGATCGATTTCTTTGGATGTTGAAAGTTCAAAATTTTTGATGAAGAAGAAGAGCTCCAAGCCTTTTCTTTGTGTTCCAAACTCTAGGGAGTAGTTTTCCTATCACCTTGAATGACTCCTTGAATGTGCTAGCAATAAGAAATTTTAAAGTAAAATTTATAAGGGAGATGGATATGGATTCGGCAATGGAGGAGGGAGAGAGAGAAGAGTTTTTGTTTTGTGTATATTTTAATTTTCTAAAACCCAATACCATTTACCAAATCCAATTTTAGGTATATGTCTTTCAAAAAATCACAAATTGTGTTGGACTTTCGGTTGAGTAAAAAACAAGCAAGCTTAGATTTACACTCAATCATCAACTACTTCCATCACTATTCAAACTAGTGATGTAAGTCAAGTGGGTCCCAACACTTGTAAATTCCGGATTTAAGTCGAGCAATCCAACTCACAATTTCACTCAGGCTCGGGTTTGTTTAATTCCAAATTAACGAATTTGTCGTTGCGACATTATTAAATCCAATTTAATTAAATAATTATGCCTTGTAAAATTATTATTAAAGTAGCTTACGAATTAATTCTAAATTAATTCGTTTGCTCGAATTAAAATCTAATTTTAATTACATATTGAAATCTAATTTCAAATAATATATCGAATATATTATTTAATCGATTAATACCAAATTAGTGTTGGGTTTCTAGATTTAGTCCCAAGATCAAATTAAGCATAAAATGAGAATGAATAATCGGTGGAAACACACTTATATTGATCGGCTTTAGGATGCGTCAAACAACAAAAATTCTCCAAGAAGTTTTATGTATTTTCGGCCAAGGTAATTCCTCCAAGCTCCAAGCTTTGTGTGGATTCCAAGCTCTCAAGTTGGTTTCCCTAACACCTTATATGATTCCTTTGATGAGTGCTAGCTCTTTGAAATTTTACAATAAAATTTCCTTCAATCTTCCTTGTATTTTGGTGAAGAGAATAAAGAAATTGGGAGAGTAATTTGGGTCTTCATGTTCGGCCAAGGATAGAATAAAAGACTTGTGTAATTGTTTTCAAAAACAATTAAAATGATATACAAAATATTGGTTTGGTAAAAGTCAATCAAAGTTGACTTTGGAGTGTATTAGAAGCCACCACCAACTCCACCAAAACCCATCACCAAAAAGCTACTTTAAAGTGACAAGTGATGTGACATTTGATGTGAGATGTGGGCCCCACTCGATTCCAAATACGAGTGGGCCCGCAAACACTCCCGGGCCCGGGTTCGCTAATTCCGATTTAACGAACTTCCGTCATGACGTAATTAAATCGAATTCAATTAAATAATTATGCCTAGCAAAATTACTATTCACGTCGCTAACGAATTAATTCTAAATTAACTCGTTTACCCGAATTAAAATCTAATTTTAATTCGGCGTCGAAATCTAATTTCATTTAATATATCAAATATATTATTTTATCGATTAATTCCAAATTAATCTTTCTCTCTCTTCAAATAATACTTTATCCAAGATAAAGTCTCTCTCCGCAATTAATCCCTGATTAATTAAGTTCGAATCATACGTCATCGGTGAATCTTCGGGAAGCGACCCAAGAGATCCCTGGATATGTTGGCAGTAAATCTGGTCGTCGGACTATCCAAACATGTACGTACCTCGTACTATGTTTTTACCGATTTACGAGACAATGTTGGCTTCCAGCAAAGCGCCATGCCCACCCAATTCTCCAGAAATATTCTTAATGGAATATACGATCTATATCAGGCGTAGTATACCGTAGTATTATGTATTGTGATCCAGTATCTGCTGTTCACGTGCAAGGCCTGGGGCTGGAATAGTGTCTGGCCCGTACGAAATATATATCAGATATCAAGCAACTAGTCTCTTTGAATCGAATAATCCTGACTTGGTCATATTATCCTGATGGTTGCAACACAATAGAGAACTAGTTCTGAATCACTGCGTGATCATCATCTCCATATGTCTGAAGTGATACTTCCGTCTTGACATCACATCCAATAAACTATGATTTTTAATAAACCCAGAAGAGGCGTACACAGAACCTGTTAAAGTCCTGGACGACCAAAACCAAAGCGTATCGATTGTCGTAAGTACTAACGATGCAAGTCTCAGATTAAGACCAAATACACCTACCCTGAAGCGGACTCCCATAGACACATAGACATACTACCAATGGGATTCCGCGAGGTCTATTCAGAGCGAAGCTGTTTTCCGTACCATCGGTAAAACATGACCTCCTATCGTACTTGTATAAGTATCCAATACTTAAATATATGAGAACTATGTCGTTATGCCCTCACAATGCGCACAAGTGCAATACTAGTCTATTCTGTATTATCGATGTCCAGTCTTGATAATACTACGACTAGGAATATTTAATGATTAAACCTTTATGGATTGATACTGTCTCATATAAGGACTTTTACCATTTATATATTATAGTAAATAACTTATAAAACGGTAAAAGGCAATTTCATTACTACATAGTTAATTATGTTATAAAAACACAATATCTTTTACAAATAGTGACGCTACGGGTCATCACTGTCCAACAATCTCCCACTTGGCCTATAGCCAGTCACTCAAGCATCTAATACCTGAACTATGTACATGTCGCTCAAACTTTTGCTGAGAAATAGCTTTCGTCAGTGGATCTACAATGTTGTCATCTGATGCGATCGTCTCGACCTTCACATCGTCATGATGTATGATCTCACGTATCAGATGGTAACGTCGAAGAACATGCCTAGATCATTGATGAGACTGCGGTTCCTTAGCCTGCACTATAGCCCCGTTATTGTCACAATACAATGGAACGGGCTCAGCTGTTAAATGAACTACTCTTAATCCAATTAGGAATTTTCGGATCCAAACTGCCTCTTTTACTGCTTCAGCTGCAGCAATATACTCCGCTTCTATTGTTGAATCAGCAACAGTCTCTTACTTGGAAGATTTCTAGCTTACTGCTCCGTTATTCAAACAAAATATGTACCCAGATTGCGACTTGCAGTCGTCTTTGTCGGTTTGGAAATTCGCATCGGTATACCCAGTTACCTCAAGTTCTCCATCTCCATAGATTAAGAAAGCATCCTTAGTTCGTCTAAGATACTTAATGATATTCTTAACCGCCATCCAGTGACCTTCACTTGGATCGGCCTGATAGCGACTACACATGCTCAAAGCATAGGATACATCTGATCGCGTACATATCATGGCATACATGATCGATCCGACTGTCGAGGCGAACGGTATCCGACTCATGTTGTCTCTCTCATCTTGAGTTTTAGGACACATGTCCTTATATAGATAGACACCATATGACACTAGCAACAGTCCCCTATTGGACTAATCCATGTTGAATCTCTTCAACACTTTGTCAATGTACGTACTCTGGGAGAGTCCAAGCAGCTTTCTAGATCTATCCCGGTAGATATTTATTCTTAGAATAAAGGTTGCTTCTCCCAGATCTTTCATGGAGAATTTCAATGAAAGCCAACCTTTCACCAACGTTAACATGGGAATGTCATTGCCAATAAGTAATTCATCGTAAACATAAATGATAATTAATGTCAGTGCTCTCCTACTAACCTTCTTATATACACAAGGATCATCTTCTTTTTTAATGAAATCATATTCTTTTATGATCTCGTCAAAACGTTGGTTCCATGACCACAATGCTTGCTTCAATCCATAAATGGATCAATTTGACTTACAAACCTTTTTTTGCAAGTCTAGGCACGATAAAACCGTCAGGCTGTTGCATGTAAACATCCTCCAAAAGGTTTCCGTTAAGGAAAGCAATTTTAACATCCATCTGCCATATCTCGTAATCGAAATATGCAGTAATAGCAAGCATTATCCGAATGGATTTAATCATGACAACAGGTGAGAAAGTTTCATCGTAATCGACACCATGTCGTTGACGATACCTCTTCGCTACAAGCATAGCTTTTAGGGGTGTGCATTAATCAGTTTTAACCGATTAACCGAACCGTTCCAACCCATTTTTTTATTACGCTTCAGTTAATTTGGTTAAATCGGTTATTGCGGTTAAAATTTTTAATTTTTTCGGTTATTCGGTTCGGTTACGGTTATGAGATTCTTATAACCGAACCGACTGATTAACCGAAATTAAACTATATATATATTAACGCGTGCGAATCCTTTAATTTTTTTAGAATCGGATATGTGATCGAATTAGTGATCCAAAATATTTAATGCGGTAGTGGTTCGAACTGGTTGAAACGTTCCTAAAAATCGGTAGAATCGACCTACATCATATATAATTTTACTAATTAAAAATTATAAAAAATATTAAATTTTAATTTATTAGATTGGTTAATAACCGAATTAACCATAACCGATCGAA
Organism: Zanthoxylum bungeanum; assembly: GCA_019454045.1. Classification (NCBI taxonomy): domain Eukaryota; kingdom Viridiplantae; phylum Streptophyta; class Magnoliopsida; order Sapindales; family Rutaceae; genus Zanthoxylum; species Zanthoxylum bungeanum. The sequence goes on along the minus strand of SKCR01029055.1, from coordinate 146,040 downwards.
ATATAATGGTTAATTGGTTAATGGTTATGTGTCATAAATTGGTTAAATCGGTCACAGTTTTATTTAACCGAAAATTTCAGTTACGGTTAAAAAATCAAGGATTAACCGACCGAACCGACCGATGCACACCCCTAATAGCTTTGTACGTTTGTACGTTGCCATCCATGTCGGTCTTCTTCTTGAAGACCCATTTACATCCAATAGGCTTTACGCCTTCTGATGCATCAACCAGTGTCCAAACTTGGTTGGCGTACATGGAATCCATTTCGGACTTCATGACTTCTTGCCATAAAGTGAAATCGATATCTTGTGTCGCTTCCTCATAAGTAGCTAGTTCGTTATCCTCAATAAGATTAATATCTACATGAGGTGAGATCAGAAACCCATACCTCTCAGGTTGTTTTCTGACTCTCTCCGACCTACGCGTGTTGAGTTCTAATTAAGGTCCCAAAATCAACAAATCAAGCAAGAAAAACGCATGAATACAACAAAGGAGTAAGACGGAAACATAACTCACATTGATGGGTTTTGATGAAACAAAGAACACAAGCTTTTTCCTCCTCCAAGATGGCTCGGCAATGTCTCCCAAAGGTGGTGGATGGCTCGGTTTTGCTCCTCCTTGATGGTGCAAGAATCGGCCATGGATGACCTCCATGGAAGCTCCAAGCTTCAAGCTTTCCAAGCTCACAAATTCGTTTCCCTATCACCATAATACAACCCATGTGTGTGCTAGCACTCTTTCTTCTTCAATGATATTTGATCAAACCAAAATGAAGAAGAAAATATGGCTCAAAGCCGTGAGAAGAAGAGAAGATTTTGGCTCCAAAAAGAGGCAAAACCGTGAGTGAGAGGAGGGAGAAGCAAAACCGTTTTTGCTTGGTTGGATGAGAGAGAAATGAAATGATTTAATTTACTTATATATTTATTTCATTTTCAAAAACAAAAATCAAATACAAAAGTCAAAAAGCAAATGCCTTTCAATCACATCACTTTACTTTAGTCACATCACATCACTTTAACTTTAAGTCACATCACCTTTAATAAAGTGACATGTTGTCAAGTCACATCACTCAAAGTGACAATTGATTTGACGCATGATGTGACTAATGATTTGACGCTTGATGTGACTTGCGTGCCGCGCTCGGATTCAAAATACGAATGCGCTCGCAATCACACTCGGGCTCGGGTTCGCTAATTCCAAATTAACGAATTTTCCGTCGCGTCGTAATTAAATGATTACGCCTAGCGAAATCACTATTCACGTCGCTAACGAATTAATTCTAAATTAATTCGTTCGCCCGAATTAAAATCCAATTTTAATTCCGCGTCGAAATCCAATTTCGTATAATATATCGGATATATTATTTTATCGATTAATTCTAAATTAATCGTTCTCTCTCTTTAATTAATATTTTATCCTAGATAAATATCTCCGTAATTAATCCCGGATTAATTTTCTCTCTCATCGAATTAATCCCAGATTAATTTTCTCTCTCTTCTAATTATCCCAGATTAATTAAAGTGCGAGTCATACATCATCGGTGAATCTTCAGGAAGCGACCCATGAGATCTCCGGATATGTTGGCAGTAAATACGGTCGTCGGACTATCCGAACACGTAAGTACCTCGTACTACGTTTATACCGATTTACAAGACAAGGTTGGCTTCTAGCAAAGCGCCATGCCTACCCAATTCTCCAGAAATATTCTTACAGGAATATATAGATCTGTATCAAGCGTAGTATACTAAGTATTGTGCGTATCGGCCCAGTATCGGATAATCACGTGCTAGGGCTGGGGCTGGATAAGTGTCTGCCCCGTCCGAAACACATATCGGATGTCTGGTAACATAGTCTATAATCGGATACATGACCTGGTCACAATATCCCGATTGGTTGCGCAACACTCAAGAGCACTAGTACCGTATCCTGCGTGACATCATCTCCAATATGACTGGAGTGATACTTCCGTCTCGACATCACATCCAATACACTACGACTCTCTGATAAACCCAGAAGTGGTGAACACAGAACCGGTCAAAGCCCCCAACCACCAAACCAAAGTTTATCGATTATCGTAAGTATTAGCGATGCAAGTCTCAGGTTAAGACTATACACACCTACCTTGATTTCGGCCTCCCATAGACACATAGTCATAATACCAATGGGATCCGAGGGGTCTATCCAGAGCGAAGCTGTTTCCCGTACCATCGGTGAAACACGACCTCCTATCGCACTTGCATAAGTATCCAATACTTATATATATGAGAACTATGCCGTTGTGCCCTCACAACGCGCACAAGTGCAATACTAGCCTATTCCGCATTATCGATGTCCAGTCTCGATAATACTACGGCTAGGGATATTTAATGATTAATCCTTCGTGGACTGATACTGTCTCATATCATCTCAATCCAGGAACTAATCATAGGGACCTCTCTTCATTTATATATCTATGGTGATCTAATCACAAATGACGAGAGTGCAATTTCCTTGTTACATAGTTAATTTGCTACAACAACACAATGTTCTGTGCAAATAGTGACGCTATGGGTCATATTATCCAACAATCTCCCACTTGGCACATAGCCAGTCACTCGAGTGTCTAACACCCGAACTATGTAAGGTTCGCTCAAATTGCTGAGAAAAGGTTTTCGTCAGCGGATTTGTTTGATTATCATTTAACGCGATTTATACGATCATCACATCGCTACGATGTATGATCCGAACGAATCAGATGATATAGAAGTATATATCTGGATCGTTGATGAGACCATTAATCTTTAGCCTGTGCTGATGCCTAGCTCAGCTGCTAACAGAACTATATCTAATCTAATTAGATATGTATCGACCCAAATGACTTCTATTGCTGCCTCAGCTGCTGCAATTAACCCGCATGTGTTGTTTATTCGGTAACAGTATCTTGCTTGGAAGATTTCCAGCTTACTGCACCGTTATTCAAACTGTATAGTACCGTTTGTGACTTTTAGTCGTTTTTATCGGTTATAGGAAACTTGCTACAGTGATCCCAGTCACTTCAAGTTCTCTTCTCCATAGACTAAGACAGCATCCTTAGTTCTCTAAGATACTAACGGATGTTCCTAACATCAATCCAGTGACTATCACTCGGATTAGCCTGTTTTGAATCCATATGCTCAAAGCGTATGACACACCAGGTTTGTACATTTTTCAATGTACGGTTCCACGGAGAGTATTTCGAAAGCCAAGCTTTTGCCGACATTTATTTTATGGGAATATCATTTCCAAGAAATGACGTATTATCATTATTTTATAGGACAGCCACTGTCAGTGCTCTCCCACTAACCCTCTTATTTCACAAGAATCATTTTCATTTTGAATTAAATCATACACCATTATGATTGCATCAAAATGATAATTCCAAGAACTTATGCTCGCGTCAGCAAGCATCATCCAAATGGATCTACCGTGGCAATAGGTAAAAGGTTGAATCGTAATCAACACAATGTCGATAACGATACCTTTCGTTAAAAAAAGCCTAGCTTTATACGTTGGTATATTGCCATCCATGTACGTCTTCCTTGAAGACTTATAGTACCAATAGGCACAATGCCATGTGGTACATCAACTAGTATCCAAACTGGTTGATATACATGGAATCCATTTCGGACTCATGACACTTTGTCATAATAGGGAGCCGATACCTCGTATCACTTCCTTTGTTCTCGTGTATTCGAAGATTAATGGTATAGTTTCATCCTTGATGAACTATATATGTTCCATTAAGATTCAGTGCATAGAACAGTATTACTCCGATTTTCATCGAGTTATACTATCCTCCCACTTACCACTGCATATCGGTATTCCTCTTAGGAAAACCGCATGGTGAGCAACAATCTAATTGTTCTCTGTGAGGTGTATAAGTACAATACTTATGGTATCCCTAGGATGACCTACAATTGGCACTTATCATATTGGGTTTTAGTTTGGTATCATCCAAACATATGCCAAGCATACCCAAATAGTCAGGAATGAGAAACCCGGTTTCTTTCCCGTTCATATCTAATATGATATCTGTCAAACAGATTATTATGGAACCTTATTCAAAATAAGTTCTTGCACTGTTTTTAAAGCTTATCCGTTGAAGGAAATGGTAGCTCAAAGCGACTCGTGATTAACCTTATTATGTCTAACAAAATTCGGTTAATCCTGTTCGGACACACCGTCAAAATGACGTGTTCCGGGAGGAGTCCTCATTGAAAGAATACTATACTCTTTCAAGTATACGAGAAACTTACTGCTTAAGTATTTTCATTACGGTCTTACCGTGATGGTGTAATACTATAACCGATCTGTTTGTCTATTCCGTGTCGAAACTATAAAAGTTTTCGATTTGTGTTCTTCAAAAGAAACACACAACCATTACGCGATGCCACATCCGTATAGGTCACGTAATATTCATATCCACCTCTAGCCTAGCTAGACACGGGCCCACTTGCTTCACTATGAACTAGGGCTAACAGATCGGTGGCATTTTCACTTTTACGAGTAAAGGGGTTTTAAGCACTTTGCTTAATAAACTAGATTCGTAGACTTTATTTGAATAGAATCAAATCAGTCCTAGTACCCGCTCTTCAAAAGTGCGGATATACGATTCTTGTTAGTAGTGTCCCTGACAACTATGCCACAATTAAGTTTCTTAACTGATCAGATCAGTTTGAGCTATTTATTTGTCATGTTATGTATTTGAGATATTATTTATATTCAAAATATAAATTCTGTTATTCACATCCAATGTGTTTATCTCAATATCATCTTTATATAATAAAACACTTTAGTGTTCTAGAATATAAAGGTACACCCGCAGCGGGTTATACGCGATATAGAGATAATGTTTCTAGTCAAACTAGTTACATTATAATAGTTTCTAATTTAAGTACTAACGCGAAGGCAGTTCCTAAATTCAGATATCTACGGTTAAAACAGCGACTATCGTCCGTTTACTATTCGCGGATAAATCTCAGTTGAAGTCAGTATCCTGCTAAAAGCAGATTCTGCACAACAGTACATATTTATGTATCACACTAAGTATTAAAATCAAATTTCAATACTAGTTGTGAACATAATTATGACAACATATTTGAAGTAAGAGCCTTGCTCATCTTCAATTCATTCTTAGGATATATTCTTATCAAATAAAATAAAACTTATTAATTCCAAGACCATCTTGAAATTATCCCAATTTGAAAATTAAATCATTTAAAATATTTTAATCCAAGATTATATTTTAAATATCCAACTTTTCAATTTTATCTTGATTACAATAGTCCAACATTTAATCAACGATTAGTGGTACTATTATTATAATGATTATAATAGTCCAACTATATAATCAAATATAATCCAAATTAATTAACCTCAATTACATTGATTACTATAATCCAATTATAAAATCAACTGTAAACTGAAATTAATTAATTCAAATATATTGATTAATATAATCCAATTATATATAATCAACTATAATACAGTCCAACTGTTTATTAAAACAACAATTTAAATATTAGTCCAACTAACATTTAATAATACGACGAAATAATTTAAATGAGCGCATATGGCGAGTAATTGAACGAGTATTGCAAATTCATTCTTGCCTCCCACTATTTTTCGTCGAGCCTCTAACCCTCTGGGAGTACTCGGGAAACCGTGTTTCCTAGTGGGCTAGGATCCTGTTAAATAACATACAACCTTGACTTTGGCCAACAAGCTGTATGCTACTTACCAGGTAGATCTCACAGATCAATTGGATCCAATCCAATTCCCAGATCCGGTTAGGTGGACATCCAAGTCCTAAACATATTGCTTATGCCAATGTATCTAATACATTTTCCTAACCTTATCCTCCGAATCATCTAGGCCTTGGCTTTGGCACAACAAACCTAATGATTCCAGTTAAGCGGGACCCATTGACAAGGAAAGTTTCGTAATCAATGTCTTTGGACAAGAAGTGATCTTGACTTTGGCCAACAAATCACAACTTGGACTAGACACCGATGTGGAACAAAACTCTCATGATTCAAATACATCCAATTGACAAGGTCTTGACTTTGGCCAACAAACCAATGCCAATCGGATCTTGAACAAGAATCATTCAATGGAAGGATAATCGCTTAATATAGAACGAGGGTTTTTCGCGTGCAAATTGGCTACCAATTTAATTATCTTTGTTAGGTCTCATCATCATACACCTTAAACATGCATTCTAAAACATAATAAAGCGAGTATGAAATAAAATAATAATGATATGCGGATGGATACTTTACATTGATCCTAGATCAAATCTCTCATTTTCTCTCTCCAAAGCTAGCACTTGTATTTACTTCTACCCGTTACACTACACTTCTAAAGAAACCTCATTTACATTGAGGGGAATAGGTGAGAAGAGAATACAAAGAGTATATAGGTGATAAGGCTGGACACGCAGGTCCAATTTATAAATCAAATTTATTACAATTTCCAAATTGTCCCACCCGACTAATATCCATCCGATATACATTATTCACGCATCGCAACCATGTATTCATACAAGCATGTTATCAATCAATCTAATCCAATTAATTAATCTGATAATTAGTGATCATCCAATGTTCAAAACAACGATTTGATTTTTGCTCGAGTCAAACTCGTTTTACGAATAAGTACTCAAAGTACGAATTCTCGAATTAAATTAAACTACATAATTAAATCCAATTTAATACGCATTTAATTCTAATTCACTATTTAATTCCAAATTAAATATTACACTATTATTAACGAACCTTCTACGATTTAAATTCTAAATTCAATCGTTATGGGTCTCAAAGCCCAATTAACGTCAAACGTTTATTTAATTAAAGTCCAATGGGCTTTTAATTAATTTCTTAAGGCGTGGACTTTTGGTCAACTCGGGTCAAACCGATAACCAAAGTCCAATCCGGGAGTTACCCCATAAGCCTTTAAATTAATTTTGGCCCATCAGGCCCAATTAAATAATTAAGGTCCATTAAGTCATAATTGGACTTTATGGATGCGGTTTTGGGCTTAATTGGATCCAACCAATTTTGCCTAGACCCAACTTTGTACAACAAAGCCCAAAAGCCCAATTATAACATTCAAGGCCCATTTCCAAAAACAAGCCTAATTAATTAACTTATAAAATTCCAAATTTCATAATTAATTAACCTAAGTGTTATACATGATTAACCACCTAATTAATATTTCTAAAACGTCAATTAGCATACTTAATCATGCATTTCAACATAAATAGTGTCTAACACAATTTATTAAAACAAACCCATTTTACATGCTTTTAAGTCTTGGCAATTAGGGGTTTTTAAATCCGATTTGGTTTCAATCAAATTGAATCCACAATCATCATTTCCCAAATCAATTAAATTCATCTAATGAATCAAAATACAAAAAACACAATGAATTTCATATCCAATTGAATTCGGCCAAGCCTACTTTAATTTGGGAAAATTGTTCCAAATCAAAATTCAATCCAATCAAACTTCAATTCAACATTACCCACTTGTTTCAAGTCATCTATGATCAAACAAACAAAAATTTACCAAGATATTAGGGTCTTTAATTTGGGCCACATAAGCAATTTGGGGAAATTTGTTCCAAACACAATTTCAACAAATTGATCCAATCAATCATCAATTAAACATACTTTAAGCATTCTAAATCATCCAATTTCATCAAACATGCTCAAAATCAAGTTTACCCAAATTCATCACTTTATGTCAACATAAAAAATTGGGGAAATTTGTTCCAAACACAATTTCTTCAAATTGATCCAATCAATCTTAAATTAAACATCATTTAAGCATTCTCATTCATCCAATTTCACAAAATATGCTCAAAATCAAGTTTACCCAAATTTGTTACTTTATGCCAACATAAAAATATGGGGAAATTTGTTCCAAACACAATTTCTTCAAATTGATCCAATCAATCTTTAATTCAACATCATTTAAGCATTCTTAATTAATCAATTTAATCAAATCATGCTCCAATTGATTTTACCCAATTTGTCATGCCCAAAATTTGGAGAAAATTGAATCCAATCCAATTTCATGAAATTGATCATGCACAACTTCAATTCATCACATACAAGCATACTTTAACATCCAATTTCAACAAATCATGCTTCAATTGATAATCCCCAATTTTAACCCTAACTTTTTCATGCTTGATAATAGCTCTGATACCATTGTTGAGTTCTAATTAAGGTCCCAAAATCAACAAATCAAGCAAGAAAAACGCATGAATACAACAAAGGAGTAAGGCGGAAACATAACTCACATTGATGGGTTTTGATGAAACAAAGAACACAAGCTTTTTCCTCCTCCAAGATGGCTCGGCAATGTCTCCCAAAGGTGGTGGATGGCTCGGTTTTGCTCCTCCTTGATGGTGCAAGAATCGGCCATGGATGACCTCCATGGAAGCTCCAAGCTTCAAGCTTTCCAAGCTCACAAATTCGTTTCCCTATCACCATAATACAACCCATGTGTGTGCTAGCACTCTTTCTTCTTCAATGATATTTGATCAAACCAAAATAAGAAGAAAATATGGCTCAAAGCCGTGAGGAAGAAGAGAAGATTTGGGCTCCAAAAAGAGGCAAAACCGGAGTGAGAGGAGGGAGAAGCAAAACCGTTTTTGCTTGGGTTGGATGAGAGAGAAATAAATGATTTACTTATATATTTATTTCATTTTCAAAAAACAAAAATCAATACAAAAGTCAAAAAAGCAAAATGCCTTTTCAATCACATCACTTTACTTTATCACATCACATCACTTTAACTTTAAGTCACATCACCTTTAATAAAGTGACATGTTGTCAAGTCACATCACTCAAAGTGACAATTGATTTGACGCATGATGTGACTAATGATTTGACGCTTGATGTGACTTGCGTGCCGCGCTCGGATTCAAAATACGAATGCGCTCGCAATCACACTCGGGCTCGGGTTCGCTAATTCCAAATTAACGAATTTTCCGTCGCGTCGTAATTAAATGATTACGCCTAGCGAAATCACTATTCACGTCGCTAACGAATTAATTCTAAATTAATTCGTTCGCCCGAATTAAAATCCAATTTAATTCCGCGTCGAAATCCAATTTCGTATAATATATCGGATATATTTTTATCGATTAATTCTAAATTAATCGTTCTCTCTCTTTAATTAATATTTTATCCTAGATAAAATATCTCCGTAATTAATCCCGGATTAATTTTCTCTCTCATCGAATTAATCCCAGATTAATTTTCTCTCTCTTCTAATTAATCCCAGATTAATTAAAGTGCGAGTCATACATCATCGGTGAATCTTCAGGAAGCGACCCATGAGATCTCCGGATATGTTGGCAGTAAATACGGTCGTCGGACTATCCGAACACGTAAGTACCTCGTACTACGTTTATACCGATTTACAAGACAAGGTTGGCTTCTAGCAAAGCGCCATGCCTACCCAATTCTCCAGAAATATTCTTACAGGAATATATAGATCTGTATCAAGCGTAGTATACTAAGTATTGTGCGTATCGGCCCAGTATCGGATAATCACGTGCTAGGGCTGGGGCTGGATAAGTGTCTGCCCCGTCCGAAACACATATCGGATGTCTGGTAACATAGTCTCTATAATCGGATATACATGACCTGGTCACAATATCCCGATTGGTTGCGCAACACTCAAGAGCACTAGTACCGTATCCCGCGTGACATCATCTCCAATATGACTGGAGTGATACTTCCGTCTCGACATCACATCCAATACACTACGACTCTCTGATAAACCCAGAAGTGGTGAACACAGAACCGGTCAAAGCCCCCAACCACCAAAACCAAAGTTTATCGATTATCGTAAGTATTAGCGATGCAAGTCTCAGGTTAAGACTATACACACCTACCTTGATTTCGGCCTCCCATAGACACATAGTCATAATACCAATGGGATTCCGAGGGGTCTATCCAGAGCGAAGCTGTTTCCCGTACCATCGGTGAAACACGACCTCCTATCGCACTTGCATAAGTATCCAATACTTATATATATGAGAACTATGCCGTTGTGCCCTCACAACGCGCACAAGTGCAATACTAGCCTATTTCGCATTATCGATGTCCAGTCTCGATAATACTACGGCTAGGGATATTTAATGATTAATCCTTCGTGGACTGATACTGTCTCATATCATCTCAATCCAGGAACTAATCATAGGGACCTCTCTTCATTTATATATCTATGGTGATCTAATCACAAATGACGAGAGTGCAATTTCCTTGTTACATAGTTAATTTGCTACAACAACACAATGTTCTGTGCAAATAGTGACGCTATGGGTCATATTATCCAACAACGCGGTCCTTGTGTAATAGAAGATTGTGGTATAGTCTCATCCCGATGGACTGTTCTTGTTCCATTGAGGATTCTATGCCAGGAACAGTATCACTCCGACTTCATCGAGTTCTACTTTCCCCCACTAACCACTACATTTAGGAATTCATTCTCAAGGAAAACCACATGTAGAGCAACAAATATTTTGTTCTCTCATGGGTGATAGAAGTAATAACCTTTAGTTTCCCTAGGATATCCTACAAATAGGCATTTATCCGATTTGGGCTCAAGTTTGGTACCTTCCAAACGCTTGACGTATGCCCTGCATCCCCAAATCTTCAGGAATGAGAAACCCGGTTTCTTTCCTGTCCATATCTCATACGGAGTCTATTGAACAGACTTTGATGGAACCTTAATCAAAATAAGAATTGCACTGTTTAATGCATATCCCCAGAATGAAATAGGTAGCTCTGTGCAACTCATCATAGGCCTTACCATGTCCAACAAAGTTCAGTTTATCCGTTCGGACAAACCGTTTAATTGCGGTGTTCCAGGAGGAGTCCACTGTGAAAGAATACCATATTCTTTTAAGTAATCTAGAAACTCATTACTCAAGTATTCACCACCACGGTCCGACTGTAATGTCTTTATACTCTTGCCGGTCTGTTTTTCTGCTTCATGTCGAAACTCTTTGAATTTCTCAAAAGTTTCCGACTTGTGTCTCATAAGATACACATAATCATAACGTGATGAATCATCCGTAAAGGTTACAAAGTATTCGAATCCACCTCCATCCTGGCTAGACATAGGCCCACAAACGTCACTATGAACAAGGGCTAATAGTTCGATGGCGCATTCACCTTTACCGCTAAAAGGTGATTTAGGCATTTTACCTAATAAGCAAGATTCGCAGACGTCATATGAATTGGGATCAAATCCGTCCCAGTACCCACTCTTCGAAAGTGTGGATATTCGAGTCTTGTTTATATGTCCCATACGACAATGCCACATATAAGTTTCATCTTTGTTACTCATTTTAAGCCTTTTATTTGTTATATCATATGTTTGAGATTTATTTTTATTCAAAATTTAAAGACCATTATTTGCAACAGCAGTGCAAATTTCTACATCATTTGAATACATAAAACACCCGGTGTTTCGAAATAAAAAAGTATACCCACATTGGCTTAACATAGATACAGAAATAATATTCCTAGTCAAACTAGGTACATAATAACAGTCTGTTAGTTCAAGTACATGCCCCGAGGGCAGTTCTAAAACAAAAGTGCCAAAGGCCAAAACGGCGACCGGTGTCCCATTTCCGATGCATAGATCAATCTCCCTTGAGGCCAGTCTCCTGCTAATCCGCAGATCCTGCACATCATTACATATATGAGTACCACAACCAGAATCAAAAATCCAATTTTTAAAACTAGAAGTAGTCATGTTTATTTCAATAACAAACATACTTGAAGCCGGTGCCTTGCTCGCTTTAATCTCCTTCTAGAGCACCTTGTACTCGCGGCAGTCACGCTTCCAGTGACCCCAATTACCGCACTGAAGGTATACATCCTGAGATTTATCCTTAGGCTTCCCAGAAGCCTTTGACGATTTGGCCTTTCCCTTTCTCTTATGTTTCTTCTTTTTAACACCACAAGTCGCCTTAGGCCAAGCCTTGGAGACTGAGTTGTTGAAGCAAAGTGCGCCTCGCGCTTATTGCCTTTGAGAAGCTCATTCTCAGCTTCCTTCAGAATTGACAACAACTCTCCAAGAGTATCATCTTGGTTCATCATGTTATAGTTTATGATGAACCCTCTCCAAGTATCGGGGAGAGACTGCAATATCAAATCTATGGTAGTCTCAGCCTCTAAGACTATCCCCATCTGAGTTAGCTCGTCAATGTCAGCTATCATCTGTGCCACATGGGACTCAACAGACATGCATTCTGACATACGTGCACGGAAGAGCTTCTTCTGTAACTCAAATCTCTGCGATCTACAGTTAGATCGGTGAAGATCGTGCAACCTCACCAACATATTATAGGGATCCAAGTCCCTGTTCTGTCGATGGAATGCTGAGTAATAGCAGCAAGCATAATAGACTAAGCAGTAGAGTTGTCATCGTTGTGAGTCTTCCAAAGCTCCAGCTCAAGTAACTGATCAGGTTTGGGCTTAGGCCCAAGAGGTGTCTCTATAGTATATAGCAGCCTCTCGGATCCAAGGACTATCCTCAGATTCATTTCCCAGTCGGAAACGTTTGTGCCCTTGAAGACATTTTCGCCCATGATAATATCTCGGACACTTGCCTTTCCCATCATCTTGATTACGATAGTCCAACTATCTAATCAACGATATATGGGTACAGTATAACTGTTACAAGAAAAATAACATTATATTAGTCCAACTAATAAAATAATTTTGATGAAATAATTTGAAAGCGCGTAAAGCTAAGTATCTGAATGAAATTGCAAATTCAATACTAGCCTCCCACTATTTTTTGGCGAGCCTCTAACCCTCTGTCGATTACTCAGGAAACCAAATTTCCTAGTGGGCTAGGATCCCGTTAAATAACACACAACCTTGACTTTGGCCAACAAGCTGTATGATATTTAACTAGGTATATCTCGAAGATCAATTGGATCTCATCCAATTCCTAGATCCGGTAGGTGGACATCCAAGTCCGAAACATATACAATACATATGCCAACATATCCAATATATTTGCCTAACCTTTTTCCTCTGAATCAACTAAGTCTTGGCTCTGGCACAACAAGCTTAATGATTCCAGTTAAGCGGGACCCATTGACATAGAAAGCTTCGTAATCAATGTCGATTGACAAGAAATGATCTTGACTTTGGCCAAAAAATCAAAACTTGGACAAGACACCGATGTGGAACAAAGCCTTCATGATTCAAACACATCCGCAATTGACAAAGGTCTTGACTTTGGCCAACAAACCAATGCAAACTTTGGATCTTGAGTAAGAATCACTGAACGGAAGGAAAAACGCTTAATATATTTTGAGGGTTTTTCGCGTAATTGGCAACCAATTAATTATCTTTGTTAGGTCTCATCATACACCATTAAGCATGCATTCTAAAAGTATAATAAGGCACGAAAAGTAAATTAATAACGATATGCAGATGGATATTTAAACAGATTGTTCCTAGAACAAATCACTCTCTTTCCTCTACCCGGCTAGCACTATTCTACTTCTACCCAATTACATAATACAATAATAGAAACCTCATTAACATTGAGGGGAATTAGGTGAGAAGAGAATACAAAGAATCAATGAGAGATAAGGCTGGACACGTAGGTCCAATTTAATAATTCTAAATTTACAACAATTTCCAAAATGCCCTTTCCCTTCTAATATCCATTCGATATAAGCTATTCATTCAACACATCCATGTATTCATTCATAGCATGCAATTCAATCAATCTAATCCAATTAATTAATCTTTGAATTATGTGATCATCCAATGTTCAAACAACGATTTGATTTTGCGCGAGTCCAACTCATTTGAGAATAAATACTCAAAGTACGAATTCTTGAATTATATCGAACTACTCGTTAAATCTAATTTAAATAGTATTCAATACTAATTCATTTATTTAATTCCAAATTAAATAACTACACCTTTTAATGCGCTTTAACGACTTAGATACCAAATCTAATCTAATTGGGTCTCAAAGCCCAACTAACATCCAATGTTCGTTTAATTAAAGTCCGATGGGCTTTCATTTGATTTCATAAGGCATGAACTTTGATCAATATGGGTCAAACCCAATTACCAAGCCCAATTAAGGAATCACCCTTATTTGCCAAGAAACCAATTTCGGCCCATAAGGCCCAATTAAACTTTTAAAGCTCAATTTGTTATAATTGGACTTAATGGAATAATTTAGGCCCAATTTGGATCCAATCCAATTGGCCTAAACCAACTTGGCCCAACCAAGCCCATTATGCCCAAATACAACAATTTCAAGCCCAATTAATCAAATTTTTAAAATTCCAAATTTTATAATTCAATTAATTAAAGTGTAATACAACAATTAATTATCTAAAATAATATTTCCAAAATACATTTTAATCAATTAATTATGTATCCATTTCTTCAACTTATGTCCAATATTTTTGAATCAAAAAATCAAGTCATTACATGCTAGTAAGGTCACGGCAATGTAGAGTAATTTTGTCCGATTTTATTTTCAATCCGATTGAATTTTAAAATAACATTTCCCAATCATTTCAAGTCATCCAATGATCTAAGAAACAAAAAATACCATGACCCTAGGGTAACATCAACATTCGGCCAAGCCATGTATAGGGTAAAAATTTGATCCAATCAATATTTCATGAAATTGATCATATACAACTTCAATATATCATCATTCAAGCATACTCAATCAATCAATTTTATCAAATCATGCTCAAATTGATTTTACCCAAATTTTACCCTAATTCATTTCATGCTCAAATTGGATCACAGATACCATTGTTGGGTTTCTAGATTTAGTCCCAAGATCAAATTAGGCATAAAATGTGAATGAATAATAAAAGAAGAGTGGCAGAAACACACTTACATTGATCGACTTTAGGATGCGTCAAACAACAAAAATTCTCCAAGAAGTTTTATGTATTTTCGGCCAAGGTAATTCCTCCAAGCTCCAAGCTTTGTGTGGATTCCAAGCTCTCAAGTTGGTTTCCCTAACACCTTATATGATTCCTTTGATGAGTGCTAGCTCTTTGAAATTTTACAATAAAATTTCGTTCAATCTTCCTTGTATTTTGGTGAAGAGAAGAAAGAAATTGGGAGAGTAATTTGGGTCTTCATGTTCGGCCAAGGAGATAGAATAGAAGACTTGTGTAATTATTTTTCAAAAACAATTAAAATGATATACCAAATATTGGTTTGGTAAAAGTCATTCAAAGCTTGACTTTGGAGTGTATTAGAAGCCACCACCAACTCCACCAAAACCCATCACCAAAAAGCTACTTTAAAGTAACAAGTGATGTGACATTTGATGTGACATGTGGGCCCCACTCGATTCCAAATACGAGTGGGCCCGCAAACACTCACTGGCTCGGGTTCGCTAATTTCGAATTAACGAACTTCCGTCGCGACGTAATTAAATCGAATTTAATTAAATAATTATGCCTAGTAAAATTACTATTCACGTCGCTAACGAATTAATTCTAAATTAACTCGTTTGCCCGAATTAAAATCTAATTTTAATTCCGCGTCGAAATCTAATTTCATTTAATATATCGAATATATTATTTTATCGATTAATTCAAATTAATCTTTCTCTCTCTTCAAATAGTACTTATCCAAGATAAAGTCTCTCTCTACAATTAATCCCTGATTAATTAAGTTCGAATCATACGTCATCGGTGAATCTTCGAGAAGCGACCCAAGAGATCCTTGGATATGTTGGCAGTAAATCCGGTCATCAGGACTATCCGAACACGTACGTACCTCGAACTATGTTTTTACCGATTTATGAGACAAGGTTGGCTTCTACCAAAGTGCCATCCCTACCCAATTCTCCAGAAATATTCTTAATGGAATATACGATCTATATCAGGTGTAGTATACCGTAGTATTGTGTATTGTGATCCAGTATCTGATGTTCACGTGCAAGGCCTGGGGCTAGAATAGTGTCTGGCCCGTACGAAGCACATATCAGATATCAACTAACTAGTCTCTTTGAATCGGATAATCCTGACCTGGTCATATTATCCCGATGGTTGCAACACAATAGAGAACTAGTTCTGAATCCTTGCATGATCATCATCTCCATATGTCTGAAGTGATACTTCCATCTTGACATGACATCCAATACACTACAATTCTCAATAAACCTAGAAGAGGCGTACACAGAACCTGTTAAAGTCTTGGACGACCAAAACCAAAGCGTATCGATTGTCGTAAGTACTAGCGATGCAAGTCTCAGGTTAAGACCAAATACACCTACCCTGAAACGGACTCCCATAGACACATAGACATACTACCAATGGGATTCCGCGGGGTCTATCCAGAGCGAAGCTATTTTTCATACCATCTGTAAAACACGACCTCCTATCGCACTTGCATAAGTATCCAATACTTAAATATATGAGAACTATACCGTTATGCCCTCACAAAGCGCACAAGTGCAATACTAGTCTATTCCGCATTATCGATGCCCAGTCTCGATAATACTACGACTAGGGATGTTTAATGATTAAACCTTTATGGATTGATACTGTCTCATATCATCTTAATCCGGAACTAATTATAAGGACTTTTACCATTTATATATTAAAGTAAATAAATTACAAAATGGTAAAAGGCAATTTTATTACTACATAGTTAATTCTGTTACAAAAACACAATGTCTTGTACAAATAATTTTGCTATGGGTCATAACTATCCAACAATTAGTCGTTCTCTCTCTACTATTCGAATTTTATCCCAGATAAATTCTTGTCGTAATTAATCCTAGATTAAATTTCTCTCTATCATAATTAATCCATGATTAATTATGTTTGAGTCAAACGTCATCGGTGAATCTTTGGAAAGCGACCCATGAGATCCCTGGATATGTTGGTAGTAAATCCGGTCGTTGGACTATCCGAACAAGTGTGTAACCTAAACCACGTTCTCACTGATTTACAAGACATGGTTGGCTTCTAACAAAACATCGTGCCTACCCAATTCTCCATAAATATTCTTGTAAGGAATACATAATCTATACCAGGCGTAGTATACTAACTATTGCGTATTACGATCCATTATCTGAAGTCACATGCTAGGCTTGGGGCTGAAATTGTGTCTGCCTCGTACGAAGCATATATCGGATCACTAGTAACTAGTCTCTTTAATCGTATAATCATGACCTTGTCATATTATCCCATTAGTTGCAACATATTAGAGTACGAGTTTTGTATCCCTATGTGATCAACATCTTCATATGACTGAAGTGATACTTCCATCTTGACATCACACCCAATACACTACGATTCTCAATAAACCCAGAAGAGACGTACACAGAACCTGTTAAAGCCTCGGACGACCAAAAACTAAGCGTATTGATTGTCGCAAGTATTAGTGATGCAAGTCTCAGGTTAAGACCAAATGCACCTACCCTGATTCAGATTCCCAGAGACACATAATCATAGTATCAATGGGATTCTGATGGGTCTATCTAGAGCGAAGCTGTTTCCATACCATCGGCAAACACAACCTCCTATCACACTTGCATAAGTATCCAATACTTAAATATACGAGAATTATACCGTTAAGCTTCTATAATGCGCAAAAGTGCTATACTAATCTATCTGTATTATCGATGTCCGGTCTCGATAATACTACGACTATGGATATTTAATGATTAAACCATTCGTGGATTGACACTATCTCATATCTTATTAATCCAGAACTAATCATAAGGCCTTTTATCATTTATATATTCAAGTAATCTAATTACAAAAATGATAAAATAATAATTTCCTTTGTCACATAGTTAATTTGTATAAAAACCACAATGTCTTTTATAAATAGTGATGCTATGGGTAATAATTGTCTAACAATCCCCCACTTGGCCCATAGCAAATCACTCAAGTATCTAACATCTAAACTATGTATATGTCGCTCAAACCTTTGCTGAGAAATAGCCTTCGTCAACGGATCTGCAATGTTGTCATCCGATGCGACCTTTTCGATCTTCCCATCGCAACGATGTATGATCTCACGAATCATATGGAAACATCGAAGTACATGTTTGGATAGATGATGAGACCGTGGTTCCTTAGCCTGCGCTATAACTCAGTTATTGTCACAATACAAAGGAACGGGCTCAGCTGCTAACAGAACTTCTTCTAATCCAATTAGGAATTTACGGATCCAAACTGCCTCTTTTACTGCTTTAGCTGCAACGATATATTTCGCTTCTGTTGTTGAATCAACAATAAACTCTTGAATTGAAGATTTCAAGCTCACTACTTCGTTGTTCAAACAAGATATGTACCTGGATTGTGACTTATAGTCATCTTTATCGGTTTGGAAACTTGCATCAGTAAACTCAATTACCTCAATTTCTCTATCTCCATAGATTAAGAAAGCATCCTTAGTTCGTCTAAGATACTGAAGGGTGTTCTTAACCGCAACCCAGAGACCATCACTTGGATCGGCCTAATAGCGACTACACATGCTCAAAACATATGAGACATCAGGTCTCGTACATATCATGGCATACATGATCAATCCGACTGCTGAAGCGAATGAGATCCGACTCATGTTGTCTCTCTCATCTTGAGTTTTAGGACACATGTCCTTAGATAGAGAGACGCCATGTGACACCAGTAGCAGCCCCCTCTTAGACTGATCTATATTGAATCTCTTCAATACTTTGTTAATCTACGAACTCTAGGAGAGTCTAAGTAGCTTTCTAGATCTATCCCGGTAGATCTTTATTACCATAATAAAAGCTACTTCTCCCAGATCTTTCATGGAGAATTTTAATGAAAGCCAAGCTTTCACCGATTATAGCATGGGAATGTCATTGCCAATAAGCAGTACATCATCAACGTAAAGGACAATGAATGTCAGTACGCTGCCACTAACCTTCTTATATACATAAGGATCATCTTCGTTTTGAATGAAATCATATTCTTTTATGTTCTCATCAAAATATTGGTTCCAAGAATATAATGCTTGCTTCAATCCATAAATAGATCGATTTAACTTGCAAATCTTGTTTGCATGTTTTGGTACGACAAAACCGTCAGGCTGTTGCATATAAACATCCTCTAAAAGATTTTCGTTAAGGAAATCGGTTTTGACGTCCATCTTCCATATTTCATAATCGAAATATACAACAATAGCAAGCATTATCCGAATGGATTTAATCATGGCAACTGGTGAAAAGGTTTCGTCGTAATCGACACTATGTCATTGACGATACCCTTTCGCTACAAGCCTAGCTTTGTACGTTTGTATGTTGCCATCCATGTCAGTCTTCTTTTTGAAGACCCATGTACAACCAATAGGCTTTACGCCTTCTGGTGCTTCAACTAGTGTCCAAACTTGGTTGGTATACATGGAATCCATTTCAGACTTCTTGACATCTTTCCATAAAGCGGGGTGGATAACTTGTATCGCTTCCTCATATGTAGCCGGCTCGTTATCCTCAATAAGATTAATATCCACATGTGGTGAGATCAGAAACCCATATCTCTTAGGTTGTTTTCTGACTCTCTCCAACCTACGCGATTCTTTTGTATTAGAAGATTGTGGTACAGTTTCATCCCTGATGAACTGTTCATGTTCATTTTCAGAATCAGTGCCAGGAATAGTATCACTCTGATTTTCATCGAGTTTAACTTTCCTCTCACTTACCACTGTATTTAGGAATTCCTTTTTGAGGAAAACCGCATGTAGAGTAACAAATACCTTGTTCTCTTATGGGTTGTAGAAGTAATATCTTTTGGGTTCCTGAGGATAACCTACAAATAGGCACTAATCTGATTTGGGTTCTAGTTTGGTACTATCCAAACGTTTAACGTATTCCCAGCATCCCCAAATCATCAGGAATGAAAAACCCGATTTCTTTCCTGTCCATATTTCATATGGAGTCTGTTGAACAGACTTTGATGGAACCTTTTTCAAAATAAGTATTGCATTTTTCAATGCATATCCCCAGAATGAAATTGGTAGCTTTGTGCGACTCATCATAGACTTTACAATGTCCAATAAAGTTCGATTTCTCCGTTCGGACACACCATTTATTTGAGGTGTTATGGAAAGAGTCCACTGTGAAAGAATACCACACTCTTTCAAGTAATTGAGAAACTCATTGCTCATGTATTCTCCACCACGGTCCGAAGGTAATTTTTTAATACTTTTACCAGTCTGTTTTTCTACTTCGTGTCGAAACTCATTGAATTTCTCAAAGGTTTCCGACTTGTGTCTCATAAGATACACAAAACCATAATGCGATGCATCATCCGTAAAGGTTACGAAGTATTCATATCTACCTCTAGCCTGGTTAGACATGAGCCCAAATACCTCACTATGAATGAGGACTAACAGTTCGGTGGTACGTGCACCTTTACCACTAAAAGGTGTTTTAGGCATTTTTCCTAATAAACAAGATTCGCAGACGTCATATGAATTTGGATCAAATCCGTCCAAGTACCCACTCTTCAAAAGTATGGATATACGAGTCTTGTTAATGTGTCTCAGATGATAATGCCACATATAAGTTTCTTCTTTGTTACTTAATTTAAGACTTTTGTTTGTCATGTTATATGTCAATATCATTTTTATAAACAAAATCTGGTGTTCTGAAACACAAAAGTGTACCCACATTGGGCTAAACAAGATACATATATGATATTTCTAGTCAAACTAGGTACATAATAGCAGTCTGATAAATTAAGTAATGCCACGAGGGCAGTTCCAAAATATAGGTCCCAACAGCCAAAACGGCGACTCTAGTCCTATTTCCAACTAGGAGGTCGATCTCTCCTGAAGCTAGACTACTACTAATCTGCAGATCCTGCATATCAATACATATATGAGTACCATAACCATAATCAAAAATCCAATTTTTGAAACTAGAAGTAGATATATTTATCTCAATAACAAACATACCTGAATCCGGTGCCTTGCCCACTTTTACTTCCTTTGTGTGCGCCTTGTACTCACGGAAGTCACGCTTCTAGTGACCCCGTTTGCCACACTGTAGGCAAACATCTTAGGATTTGTCATTTGTCTTCCCAGAAGACTTTGATGATTTGGCATTGCCCTTTCTCTTCTTCTTCTTCTTCTTCTTCACACCTCTAGAAGCATTCTGCCAAGCCCTGGCCTTCTGAGATGTTGAAGTGAAGTGCGCCTCGCGCTTCTTGCCCTTTAAAAGCTTTTTTTTTTACCTCTTTCAATATTTCCATCAACTCTCCAAGAGTATTTTCTTGGTTCATCATATTATAGTTCATGATGAACCCGCCCAACTGTCAGGAAGAGATTGTAAGATCCAATCTATGGAAGTCTCAGCCTCAAAGACTATGCCTAGCTGTCCCAACTGTTCGATGTCAGCAATCATCTGTGATACATGGTGCTCAACATATGTACCCTCTGATATGCGAGAACGAAAGAGCTTCTTCTGCAATTCATACCTCTGCAATCTAAGGTTAGATCAGTGAATGTCTCTTAATTTCAACATCATTTCATAGGGATCCAATCCCTTGTTTTGATGATGAAATTATGTGGTCATTACAACAAGTATTACGGATTGAGTAGTTGAGTTGTCATCACTGTGAGTCTTCCAAAGCTCAAGTTTAAGCGGCGGCTCAATTCCGAGCTTAGTCCCGATAGGTCTCTCTATCGTATTGAGCATCTTCTCGGCCCCCAGGATAATTCTGAGGTTCATATCCCAGTCAGGAAAGTTCACACCATTAAAGACATTTTCGCTATGATAATGTCCCTAACGTTGATCTTTCCGGCCATCTTAATTGCAATAGTCTAACTATTCAATTAATGATCACGGTACAGTCCAACTGTTAAAAGAAAATAATAAAATATTAGTCCAACTAATAAATATATAAAACGACGAAAATAATTTGAAAGCGCGTATTGGCAAGAATTTAAATGAAATTACAAATTCAATACTGGCCTCCCACTATTTATCGGTGAGCCTCTAGCCCTCTATTAAGTACTCGGGAAACCAAGTTTCCTAGATCCGATAGGTGGACCTCCAAGTCCGAAACATATATACAATATATATGTCAATATATGTCAATATATTTCTTGACATTTTCCTATGAATCAACTAAGCCTTGGCTTTGGCTCAACAAGCTTAATGATTCTAGTTAAACGGGACCCATTGACAGTGGGAAAGCTTCATAATCCACGTCGATGAATAAGAAGTGACCTTGACTTTGGCCAACAAGTCACAACTACCTAAGACATGCGATATGTAACAAAGCTTTTGTGGTTCAAAACATCCGCGATGGACATTGATCTTGACTTTGGCCATCAAACTAATGCCAATCTTGGATTTTGAGAAAGAACCACTCAATGGAAAGAAAACACTTAATATTTGATTGAAGGTTTTTCACATAAATTGGCAACCAATTTATTATCTTTGATTAGGTCTCATCATACACCCTTAAGCATGTATTCTAAAAGCATAATAAGGCGCGAAATAAATAATAATGATATGGATGTATATTCAACAAATTATTCCTAGAACAAAGTACTTCATTTCCTCTCTCCCGCTAGCATTATTCTAACTTCTTCCCAATTACATAATATATTAAAGAAACCTCATTTACATTGAGGGGAATTGGTGAGAAGAGAATTACAAAGAGTCAAGAGATAAAAGGCTTGACACGCAGGTCCAATTTAATAAATTCTAAATTTATTACAATAATTTCCAAAATTGCCCTCACCCTTCTAATATCCATCCGACATATATCATTCATACAATACATCCATGTATTCACACAAAGCATGTTATTCAATCAATCTAATCCAATTAATTATTCTTTGAATTAATGATTTCAAATAACGATTTGATTTACGCTAGTCCAACTCGTTTAAGAATTAGTACTCAAAGTGCGCATTCTTGAATTATATCGAACTAAAATTTTAAATCCAATTTAATTTGTATTGAATACTAACTCTAATTTAATTCCAAATTAAATAATTACACTTATTTATGTTCCTTTTAGACTTAGATTCAAAATAAAATCTAAATAAGTCTCAAAGGCCCAATTAACATCCAATGTCAATTTAATTAAAGTCCAATCGGCTTTTAATTAATTCTTAAGGCATGGGCTTTGGCCAATATGGATCAAACCCAAATGCCAAGGCCAATTTAAGGAATCACCCTATTTTCCATAAAATTAATTTTGGCCCATTAGGCCCAATTAAATAGTTAAAATCCTAATTTGGATCCAATCCAATTATCCTACAAAATTAAAGACTAATTCTAATTAATACAAAATTCCAAATTTCACATAAATTTCAAATAAAGTGTAATAGCCATAATTAATTAGTTAAACCAATATTTCCAAAATACCAATTAAACTAATTAATTATGCTTTAAATAATCAACTCATGTCCAACACAAATTGAAGCAAAATCAATTAATTTCATGCTTCTCAACTCACGGTTATATGGCATAATTTATATTTAATTTTGATTTCAATTTAATTAAATCAACAATCAATATACTCATCATGTATTAAACACATCCAATGGTCTACTATCAAAAAATCACTATGATAAAATTAGGGTAAAGCTTCGGCCAAGCATAGAAAATTAGGGAAAATTTATCCAATCAATTTTTCTCAAATATTAAGATGCATAAATCTAATTCATCATTATCCAAGCTTAACCAAACCATCAATTTAACGAAATAATGCTCAAAACATAAAAACCCCAAATTAAAGTATATAAACCCTAAATTCATTTCATGCTTAGAAAATGCTCTTGATACTATTGTTAGGTTCCTAGAACATGCCAAGGATCTTCTAAGTCATGATTTCATGAGAATACTTAAAGAAGTTGCGGGAAAAAAAAACTTACATTGATCGGTTTCTTTGGATGTTGAAAGTTCAAAACTTTTGATGAAGAAGAATAGCTCTAAGCCTTTTCTTTGTGTTCTAAACTCTAAGGAGTAGTTTCCCTATAACTTGAATGACTCATTGAATGTGCTAGCAAGAAGAAATTTTGAAGAAAAATTTCTAAGGGAGAGGGATATGCATTGGGCAATGGAAGAGTGAGAGAGAGAAAAGTTTTTATTTTGTGTATATTTTGATTTTCTAAAAACCAATACCATTTTCCAAATACAATTTTAGGTATATGTCTTATCACAAATTATGTTGGACTTTTGGTTGAGTAAAAAACAAGCAAGCTTAGATTTACACTCAATCATCAACTATTTCCATCACTAGTCAAACTGGTGATGTAAGTCAAGTGGGTCCCACCACTTATAAATTTTGAATTTAAGTCGAACAATCCAACACCCAACTTCGCTCGGGCTCGGGTTCGTTTAATTCCAAATTAACAAATTTTTCGTTGTGACATTATTAAATCCATTTTAATTAAATAATTATGCCTTGTAAAATTATTATTAAAGTCACTTACGAATTAATTCTAAATTAATTCGTTTGCTCTAATTAAAATCTAATTTTAATTCCGTATTGAAATCTAATTTCAATTAATATATCGAATATATTATTTAATCGATTAATTCCAAATTAATCATTCTCTCTCTACTATTAGAATTTTATCCCAGATAAATTCTTACCGCAGTTAATCCTAGATTATTTTTCTCTATCTCATAATTAATCCTAGATTAATTATGTTCGAGTCAAACGTCATCAGTAAACATTTGGGAAGCGACCCATGAGATCCCTGGATATGTTGATAGTAAATCCGATCGTCGGACTATCCGAACATGTGCATACCCCATACCACATTCTCACCGATTTACAAGATATGGTTGGCTTCTAGCAAAGCACCGTGCCTACCAATTCTCCAGAAATACTCTTTTAAGGAATACATAATCTATACCAGGCGTAGTATACTAAGTATTGCGTATTAGGATCCATTATCTGAAGTCATATGCTAGGTCTGAGGCTGGAATTGTGTCTGCCCCGTACGAAGTATATATCGGATCACTAGCAACTAGTCTCTTTAATCAGATAATCTTGACCTTGTCATATTATCCCAATAGTTGCAACATATTAAAGTACCAATTCTGTATCCCTACATGATCATCATCTCCATATGACTGGAGTGATACTTTCATCTTGACATCACACACAATATACTACGATTCTCAATAAACCCAGAAGAGGCGTACATAGAACCTGTTAAAGCCCCAGACGACCAAAAACAAAGCGTATTGATTATCACAAGTATTAGCGATGCAAGCCTCATGGTAAGACCAAATACACCTGTTAGACAATTATGACCCATAGCGTCACTATTTGTAAAAGACATTGTGGTTTTTGTACAAATTAACTATGTGACAATGGAAATTAATATTTTATTATTTTGTAATTAGATTACTTAATATATAAATAATAAAAGCCCTTATGATTAGTTTCGGATTATAAGATATGAGATAGTATCAATCCACTAAGGTTTAATCATTAAATATCCCTAGTCGTAGTATTATCGAGACTGGACATCGATAATACGGAATAGACTAGTATTGCACTTGTGCGCGTTGTGGGAGCATAACGACATAGTTCTCATATATTTAAGTATTGGATACTTACGCAAGTGTGATAGGAGGTTGTGTTTACCGATGGTACGGAAACAGCTTCGCTCCGAATAGACCCCTCAGAATCCCATTAGTAGTATGACTATGTGTCTATGGGAATCCGATTCAGGGTAGGTGTATTTGGTCTTAACTTGAGACTTGCATCGCTAATACTTGCGACAATCAATACGCTTTAGTTTTGGTCGTCCGGGACTTTAACAGGTTCTGTGTACGCCTCTTCTGGGTTTTTTGAGAATCGTAGATAATTGGATGTGATGTCAAAATGGAAGTATCATTTCAGTTATATGAAAATGATGATCACGCATGGATACAGAACTGGTACTCTAATGTGTTGCAACCATCTGGATAATATGACAAGGTCATGATTATCCGATTGAAGAGACTAGTTACTTGTGATCCGATATATGCTTCATACGGGATATACACTATTCTAGCCTCAGGCCTTGCATGTGACATCTGATACTGGATTGCTTTACGCAATACTACATATACTACGCCTGAAAAAAGATTATATATTCCTTTAAGAATATTTCTGGAGAATTGGATAGGCACGGTGTTTTGCTAGAAGCCAACCATGTCTTGTAAATCAGTAGGCACGTGGTACGAGGTACGTACTTAATTGGATGGTCCGATAACCGAATTTACTACCAACATATCCAGGGGTTTCTTGGGTCGCTTCCCAAAGATTCACCGATGACAGTTGACTCGATTAGAAAATTAATCTGGGATTAATTAAGAGAGAAAAAATTAATCTAGGATTAATTGAGGCATTATTTAATCTGGGATTAAATGTGTTCGGAAGAGAGAGAACGCGATTAATTTGGAATTAATTGGTAAAATAAATTTAATAGTAAAATTTAATTTATTTATATGGGTTAAAATTAATATTGTTGGACAATTATGACCCATAGCGTCACTGTTTGTAAAAGACATTGTGTTTTTGTACAAAATTAACTATTTAATAATGAAATTCTCTTTTACCGTTTTGTATTTATTTACTTTGATATACAAATGGTAGAGGTCCTTATGATTAGTTCCGGATTGAGATGATATGAGACAGTATCAATCCATAAAAGTTTAATCATTAAATATCCATAGTCGTAGTATTATCGAGATTGGACATCGATAATGCGGAATAGACTAGTATTGCACTTGTGCGCGTTGTGAGGGCATAACGACATAGTTCTCATATATTTAAGTATTGAATACTTATGCAAGTGCGATAGGAGGTTGTGTTTTACCGATGGTACGGAAAATAGCTTCGCTCTTGATAGACCCCACGGAATCCCATTGGTAGTATGTATATGTGTCTATGGGAGTCCGCTTCAGGGTAGGTGTATTTGGTCTTAACCTGAGACTTGCATCGCTAATACTTGTGACAATCGGTAAACTTTGGTTTTGGTTGTCCAGGGCTTTAACAGGTTCTGTGTACGCCTCTGCTGGGTTTATTGGAAATCTTAGTGTATTGGATGTGATGTCAAGACGGAAGTATCACTTCAGACATATGGAGATGATGATCACACAGTGATTCAGAACTGGTTCTCTATTGTGTTACAACCATCGGGAAAATATGACAAGGTCATGATTATCTGATTCAAAGAGACTAGTTGCTTGATATCCGATATGTGCTTTATACGGGGCAAACACTATTCCAGTCCCAGGCCTTGCACGTGACATCCGATACTGGATCGCAATACGTAATACTACGGTATACTACGCCTGATATAGATCGTATATTCCATTAAGAATGTTTCTGGAGAATTGGGTAGGCATGGCGCTTTACTAGAAGCCAACATTGTCTCGTAAATCGGTAAAAACATAGTACGAGGTACGTACTTGTTCGAATATTCCGATGACCGTATTTACTGCCAACATATCCAGGGATCTCTTGGGTCGCCTCCCGAAGATTCACCGATGACGTATGATTCGAACTTAATTAATCTGGGATTAATTACGAAGAGACTTTATCTTGGATAAAGTACTATTTGAAGAAAGAGAAAGATTAATTTTGAATTAATCGATAAAATAATATATTCGATATATTATTCGGAATTAGATTTCGACACGGAATTAAAATTAGATTTTAATTCGGGCAAACGAGTTAATTTAGAATTAATTCTTTAGCGACGTGAATAGTGATTTTACTAGGCATAATTATTTAATTAAATTCGATTTAATTACGTCGCGAGAGAAGTTCGTTAATTCGGAATTAACGAACCCGAGCCCGGGAGTGTTTGCGGGCCAACTCGCATTCGGAATCAAGTGGGGCCCACATGTCATATCAACCATCACATCACATGTCAACCTTATTCACTTTATTGTGATGGGTTTAGGTGAGTTGGTTAAAGTGTGTAATAGACTCCAAATCAAAGCAAGTTGATTGACTTATACCAAACCATATTTGTTAGATCAATTATTTATTATTTTTGAAACAAAATACACAAGGCTTGCATTCTCTCTCCATTGCCGAATGCAGTGCATGTTTTTTCCCTCTCCATTTTCTTTCATCTTCACCAAAATTTGAAAGGAAAAACTTGTAGAATTTTGTTGCATTAATTCTCTAAGGCTAGCACCTTCAACGAATCATCAATAGGTGATAGGGAAACCTATTCAAGAGCTTGGAAACTCAAAGAAAAGCTTGGAGCTTCTACTTCCACCTTGGCCGAATACTAGAAGCTCTTAGAGGAGTTCATTTTATTGTTTGACGCATCTAAAAATCCGTTCAATGTAAGTGTGTTTCTGCTACTCTTCTTTGTTATTCATTCATGATTTTATGCTTATTTGATATTGGGAATAAACCTAGAAACCCAAATAATGGTATCTATGAGCCAAAATGAGCATGAAATGAATTAGGGTAATATTTGGGTAAAATCAATGTGAGCATGATTTGATTAAATTGATTGATTGATTGAGTATGCTTAAATGTTGATATATTGAGGTTGGATTGGATCAATTTCATGAATATTGATTGGATCAATTTTTTCCCCTTGGATTGGCTTGGCCGAATGCATAGTTTACCCTAGGTTCTTGGTATTTTTTTATTTTGATGATCATTGGATGACTTGAAATGATTGGGAATGTCGATTTAAAATTCAATCGGATTGAAAAATGAATTCGGACAAAAATCCCTACCTTGACCGAGAGCTTGATGGCATGTAAAGACTTGATTTTTTGGTTCAAGAATGTTGGACATTAGTTGAATAATAGGATACATAATTAATTAGTTAAATTATATTTTGGAAATATTGATTTAGTTAATTAATTGATGTAATACACTTAGGTTAATTGAATTATAAAATTTGGAATTTTAAAATTTGATTAATGGGCTTAATTTTGAATTGGGCTTGGAAATGTTATATTTGGGCATAATGGGCTTGGTTGGGCCAAGTTGGTTTGGGCCAACTGGATTGGATCCAAATTGGGCCTAAATCATTCCATTAAGTCCAATGTAATAAATGGGCTTTAAAAATTTAATTGGGCCTTATGGGCTAAAATTGTTTTCTTGGCAAATGAGGGTGATTCCTTAATTGGGCTTGGTAATGGGTTTGACCCATATTGACCAAAGCCCATGCCTATGAAATCAATTGAAAGCCCATCGGACTTTAATTAAACATACATTGGATGTTAGTTGGGCTTTGAGACCCGATAAGATTAGATTTGGAATCTAAGTCGTTAAAGCGTATTAAAAAGTGTAAATATGTAATTTGGAATTAAATAAATGAATTTGTATTGAACACGGATTAAATTAGATTTTACGAGTAGTTTGATATAATTCAAGAATGCGTACTTTAAGTACTTATTCTCAAACGAGTTTGGCTCGCGCAAAATCAAATCGTTGTTTGAACATTGGATGATCACATAATTAAAGACTAATTAATTGGATTAGATTGGTTGAATTGCATGCTATGAATGAATATATGGATGTATTGAATGAATATCATATATCAGATGGATATTAGAAGGGAAAGGGCAATTTTAGAAATTATTGTAAATTTGGAATTTATAAATTGGATCTGCATGTCCAGCCTTATCTCTCATTACTTCTTTGTATTCTCTTCTCACCTAATTCCCCTCAATGTTAATGGGGTTTCTATTATTGTATTATGTAATTGGGTAGAAGTAGAATAGTGCTAGCCGGGGAGAGGAATGAGAGTGATTTGTTCTAGGAACAATCTGTTTAAATATCCATCCGCATATTGTTATTAATTTGCTTTTCAAGCCTTATAATATTTTAGAAGCATGCTTAAGGGTGTATGATGAAACCTTAACAAGGATAATAAATTGGTTGCCAATTTACGCTAAAAATCCTCAAATCATATTAAGCGTTTTTCCTTTCGTTGAGTGATTCTTACTCAAGATCCAAAGTTGGCATTGGTTTGTTGGCCAAAGTCAAGACCTTTGTCAATTTAAGATGTGTTGAGTGATTCTTACTCTTCCGTTCACGTATGTCAGAAGGCATGTCTGTTGAGTCCCATGTGGCACAGATGATTACTGACATAGATGAACTAGCTTAGATGGGGATAGTTTTAGAGGCTAAGACTACTATAGATTTGATCTTGTAGTCTCTCCCCGACATCTGAAGACAGTTTATCCTAAACTATAACCTGATGAACACAGATGATACTCTTGGAGAGTTGTTATCAATTCTCAAGGAAGCTGAGAAGGAGCTGCTTAAAGGCAATAAGCGCGAGGCGCACTTTACTTCGACATCTCAGACACCGAGAGCTGGGCCCAATGCGACTGGAGGTGTGAAGAAGAAAAAGCATAAGAGAAAGGGAAAGGCCAAATCGTCAAAGGCTTCTAGGAAGCCAAAGGACAATTCTCAGGATGTATGCCTCCAGTGCGGTAAGTGGGGTCACTGGAAGCATGACTGTCGTGAGTACAAGGCACTCCAGAAGGAGATTAAAGCGGGCAAGGCACCGGCTACAGGTATGTTTGTTATTGAAATAAACATGACTACTTCTAGTTTTAAAAATTAGATTTTTGATTCTGGTTGTGGTACTCACATATGTACTGATGTGTAGGATCTGCGGATTAGTAGGAGACTTGCCTCAGGGAAGATTGATCTACGTGTCGGAAATGAGGCACCAGTTGCTGTTTTGGCCGTTGGCACGTTTGTTTTGGAATTGCCCTCGGGGTATGTAATAGAACTTACAGACTGTTATTATGTACCTAGTTTGACTAGGAATATTATTTCTGTATTTATGTTAAACCAATGTGGGTACACTTTTGTATTTAGAAACACCAGGTGTTTTATTTATAAAAATGATATAGAAATTTGCACTGCTATCGCAAATAATGGTCTTTATATCTTGAATATAAATCAATCTCAAACATATAATATAACAAACAAAAGGCTTAAAATGAGTAATAAAGATGAAACTTATATGTGGCACTGTCGTCTGGGACACATAAACAAGACTCGTATATCCACACTTTCGAAGAGTGGGTACTTGGACGGATTTGATCCAAATTCATATGACGTTTGTGAATCTTACTTATTAGGCAAAATGCCTAAATCACATTTTAGCGGTAAAGGTGAACGCGCCACCGAACTGTTGGCCCTCATTCATAGTGACGTATGTGGGCCCATGTCTAGCCAGACTAGAGGTGGATATGAATACTTCATAACCTTTATGGATGATATATCTCGTTATGGTTATGTGTATCTTATGAGATACAAGTCGAAAACTTTTGAGAAATTAAAAGAGTTTCGACACGAAGTAGAAAAACAGACCCGTCAGAGTATAAAGATATTACGGTCGGACTGTGGTGGCGAATACTTGAGCAATGAGTTTCTAGATTACTTGAAAGAATATGGTATTCTTTCACAGTGGACTCCTCTTGGAACACCGTAATTAAACGGTGTGTCGGAACGGAGAAACCGAACTTTGTTGGACATGGTTAGGTCTATGATGAGTCACACTGAGCTACCTATTTCCTTCTGGGGATATGCATTAAACAGTGCAATTCTTATTTTGAATAAGGTTCCGTCAAAGTCTGTTCAACAGACTCCGTATGAAATATGGGCAGGAAAGAAACCGGGTTTCTCATTCCTGAAGATTTGGGGATGCTGGGCATACGTCAAACGTTTGGAAGGTACCAAACTTGAATCTAAATCGGATAAGTACCTAATCGTAGGATATCCTAGGAAAACCAAAGGATATTACTTCTAACAACCACGAGAGAACAAAGTATTTGTTGCTCTACATGCGGTTTTCCTTGAGAAGGAATTCCTAAATACAGTGGTTAGTGGGAGGAAAGTAGAACTCGATGAAAATCGGAGTGATACTGTTCCTGGCATAGAATCCTCAACGGAACAAGAACTATCCATCCGGGATGAGACTGTACCACAATCTTCTATTACACAGGGATCACGTAGGTCAGAGAGAGTTAGGAAACAACCTAAGAGGTATGGGTTTCTGATCTCACCTCAAGTAGATATTAATCTTATTGAGGATAACGAATCAGCTACGTATGAGGAAGCAATACAAGATATCGATTCCGCTTTATGGCAAGAAGCCATGAAGTCTGAAATGGATTCCATGTACACCAACCAAGTCTGGACACTGGTTGATGCACCAGAAGGCGTAAAGCCTATTGGTTGCAAATGGGTCTTCAAGAAGAATACCGACATGGATGGCAACGTATAAACGTACAAAGCTAGGCTTGTAGCGAAGAGGTATCGTCAACGACATGGTGTCGATTACGATGAAACTTTCTCACCCGTTGCCATGATTAAATCCATTCGGATAATGCTTGCTATTGCTGCATTTTTCAATTACGAGATATGGCAGATGGATGTTAAAATCGCTTTCCTTAACGGAAACCTTTTGGAGGATGTTTATATGCAACAGCCTGAAGGTTTTATCGTGCCTAGACTTGCAAATAAGATTTGTAAGTTAAATCGATCCATTTATGGATTGAAGCAAGCATCGTAGTCATGGAACCAACGTTTTGATGAGATCATAAAAGAATATAATTTCATTCAAATCGAAGATGGTGTTGGACAATTATGACCCATAGCGTCACTATTTGTACAGATCATGGTGTTGTTGTACAAATTAACTATGTGACAAAGGAGATTGCACTTTTAGCATTTGTGATTAGATCACCAAGATATATAAATGATGAGAGGTCTTTATGATTTATTCCTTGATTGAGAATGATATGAGACAATATCAATCAATGAAGGATAAATCATTAAATATCCCTAGTCAGAGTATTATCGAGATTGGACATCGATAAATACGTAAAAGACTAGTATTGCACTTGTGCGCGTTGTGAGGGTATAACGGCATAGTTCTTATATATTTGGGTCATGCAAGTGTAATATGAGGTTGTGTTTCACCGATGGTACGGGAAACAGCTTCGCTCTAGATAGACCCCCTCGAAATTCCATTGGTAGTATGACTATGTGTCTATAGAAGTCCGAAATCATGGTAGGTGTATTTAGTCTTAACCTAAGACTTGCACCGCTAATACTTGCGACAATCAATACACTTTGGTTGCGGTCGTCCAGGGCTTTAACAGGTTCTGTGTACGCCAATGCTGGGTATATTGAGAATCCTAGTGTGTTGAGTGTGATGTCAAGACGGAAATATCACTCCAGTCATAGTGGAGATGATGGTCACGTAGGATACGGGACTGGTTCTCTTAAATGGTGCAGCTATCGGGATAAAATGACAAGGTCAGGTTTATCCGATTATAGAGACTAGTCACTAGACATCCGACATGTGTTTCGTAGGGGGCGGACACAATTCCAGCCTCAGGCCTAGCACGTGATCATCCGATACTGGACAAAATATACAATACCACGTATACTACGCCTGATACAGATCCTTTATTCCTGTAAGGATATTTCCGAAGAATTTGGGTAGGCATGGCACTTTGCTAGAGGCCAACCTTGTCTTGTAAATCGGTAAAACATCGTACGAGGTACTTACGTGTTCGGATAGTCCGACGACCGAATTTACTGCCAACATATCCGGGGATCTCATGGGTCGCTTCCCAAAGATTCACCGATGACGTATGACTCACACTTTAAATTAATCTGGGATTAATTAGAAGAAAGAGAAAAATTAATCTGGGATTAATTTCGAAGATATTTTGTCTAGGATAAAATATCAATAAAAGGGAGATAACGATTAATTTGGAATTAATCGGTAATTAATATATTTGATATATTAAACAAAATTGGATTTCAACGCGGAATTAAAATTAGATTTTAATTCGGGCGTACGAATTAATTTAGAATTAATTCGTTAGCGACGTGAATGGTAATTATGCTAGGCATAATTAATTAATTAAATTAGATTTAATTACGTCGCAACAGAAAATTCATTAATTTGGAATTAGCGAACCCGAGCCCGAGATTATTTGCGAGCGCATTCGCATTTCGAATTCGAGTGCGGTACGCAAGTCAAATCAAGCATCAAATCATTAGTCGTATCAATCGTCAAATCGCTAGTCGTTTCAAGCGTCAAATCACTTGTCACTTTGAGTGATGTGACTTGACAACTTGATTGATTGGTGACTTGACCACTTGATGGATGTGACTTGATGTGAATAGTGATAGATGGTTGTTGGCTTTAATGGTTTGACTTTTGTAAAGCCAAATTCATTCCAAATTCATTTGAAATTCAAATGTGTGTATAAGATACACAAAATTTGGAAACACTTCACACATCTCTCTTTTTCCTCCCATCTCTCATTCTCTCTTTTTCTCTCTACCATTCACGCCTAAGGGGCTGAAAACACTGCCAAAAACTGTAAGCAGTAAGTAGATGAAGAAGATGATTTTGTTACAAAATCGGAGCTGCTAGCACACTAAGAAGACATACGAAGGTGATAGGGAAGTTTACCCATGAGCCTGGAATCATTTGACGAAGCTTGGAGCTCAAAACTTGGACTCAAAAACTGAAAACATGGAGCAGTGGACTGCTGCAGTGGCGTGAGCTTTATGGAGCAGAAATTTGATTTTGTTCGTCATAGCGTCGCTCAACAGATCGATTTGAGTATTCTGCAACTTCGTTGATATGTATATGCACTTATTTCATTCTTATTATTGATCTTGGGACCTTAATAGAAACCAACAATGGCATCTAGAGCAAGGTTTGAGCATGAAAAGTTTAGGGCTTAAAATTTGGGTAAAATGAATTTGGGCATGATTTTATGAAATTGGATGATTGAGTATGCTTAAATGTTGTTGAATTGAAGATTGATTGGATCAATTTCAAGAAAATATGTTTGGAACAATTTTCCCCAAAATACTTACCTTAGCCGTGAGTTTAATGCCCTTATAAGTCTTGGAAATTTTGATTTTTGATTCATTGGATGAGTTAGAATCATTCGGGAATGTGATTTAATGTCGATTGTGGAATTAATTGGATTGAATTTGAATCGGACACAAATCCCTTCCCTTGGCCGAGACTTTAAAGCATGTAATTGGGTTTGATTTTAATCAAAATGTGTTGGACATGTGATGATGATTATAAGCATGATTAATTAAGCTAATCGACGATTTAGAAACATTGATTTAATTAGTTAATTATGTAATACATTTTAGTATTAATTAAATGTAAAATTGGATTTTTGAATTTAATTAAATTGGGCCTATTATGTGAAATTGGGCTTAAGTGTTTCTAATGGGCTTATTGGGCTTTGTTATACAAAGTTAGGTTTAGGCCAAATGGATTGGATCCAATTGGCCCCAAAACCACTTCTATTAAGCCCAAATGCGACTAATGAACCTTTAAAGTTTAATTGGGCATAAATTGATTTCTGGGCTTATGGGGTGATTCCAGGATTTGATTTTGGTTATTCGGTTTGACCCGAGTTGACCTAAAGTCCACGCCTTAAGAAATTAATTAAAAGCCATTGGACTTTAATTAAATTGACGTTGGACGTTAATCAGCCTTTGAGACGCGTTACGATTAAATTTGGAATTTTAGTCGTAAAAGGTTTATTAATAAAGTGTAATATTTAATTTGGAATTAAATAGCGAATTAGAATTGAATGCATATTAAATTGGATTTAATGATGTAGTTTAATTTAATTCGAGAATTCGTACTTTAAGTACTTATTCACAAAACGAGTTTGACTCGAGCAAAATCAAATCGTTGTTTCAATATTGGATGATCACTAATTATCATATTAATTAATTTGATTAGATTGATTGATAACATGCTTGTGTGAATACGTGGTTGCGATGCATGAATAATGTATATCGGATGGATATTAAATGGGTGGGGTAATTTTAGAAATTATTGTAATAAATTTGATTTATTAATTGGACCTGCGTGTCCAGCCTTTTCACCTCCATACTCTTTGTATTCTATTCTCACCTATTCCCCTCAATGTAAATGAGGTTTTTTTAGAAGTGTAGTGTAACGGGTAGAAGCAAATACATGTGCTAGCAGGAGAGAGAAAAAGAGAGATTTGATCTAGGATTAATGTGTAAAGTATCCATCAGCATATCATTATTATTATTCATATGCGCTTTATTATATGTTTAGAATGCATGTTTAAGGGTGTATGATGATGAGACCTTAACAAAGATAATAAATTGGTTGTCAGATTGCACTCGAAAAACCCTCGCAGAATATTAAGCGTTTTTCCTTCCATTGAGTGATTCTTACTCAAGATCCGAGACTGGCATTGGCTTGTTGGCCAAAGTCAAGGCCTTTGTCCATCGAGGATGTGTTTGAATCACGAAGGCTTTGTTACATATTGGTGTCTTGTCAAAGTTGTGGTTTGTTGGCCAGAGTCAAGACCACTTCTTGTCCATCGACATTGATTACGAAGCTTTCCATTGTCCTAGATATATGTTTCGGACTTGGATGTCCCCATACCGTATCTAGGAATTGGATTGGATCCAATTGATCTTAGAGATCTACCTAGTTAATTATTATACAATTTGTTGGCCAAAGTCAAGATTGTGTGATATTTAACGGGATCCTAGCCCACTAGGAAACACGATTTCCCGAGTACTCGACAGAAGGTTAGAGGCTCGCCGAAAAATAGTGGGAGGCAAGAATTGAATTTGCAATATTCATTTAATTACTTGCCATACGCGCTCAAACAAATATCATTCGTCATATAAATTAAATGTTAGTTGGACTAATATTTAAAAGTTGTTTTAATAAATAGTTGGACTATATTCAAACAATTCATTTATAGTTGATTTTATAATTGGATTATTGTAATCAATATAATTGATTTTAATCTATTAAATTATAGTTGATTAAATAGTTGGACTGTTGTAATCATTATAATGAATAGTACCAAAATCGTTGATTAAATAGTTGGACTATAAGAATCAAGATGTAATTGAAATATTGGCATTTAAAACATAATCCTAGGGAAGATGTATTTAAATGGTATAATTTTCAAATTGGGAATAAATTTCATGATGGTCCTGGAAAATAATAAGTTACTTTATTTGATAAAATAACATATTATGCTTAAGCCCGGAGTTAAGCAAATAGTCGAGCATAATCTTTGGAAGATTTATGTAATGATAACTTAAGTGCTTATTCCATTAAGCTTGTCGCAGTAGACCCCTTAATTCTTAATCAGAACTAAGGATTAGATCCTTAAAGTATGATAATGAAATTGAAGGATCTGCATAAATCTATGCTTAGATTTTAGAAGTACTAAATTACAAGAAAATGACTCTTGGAGAGTTAATGACTATCTCAAGGAGATAAAGTCAAAGTTTGCAATTAGGTAAGTAGCGCAAGGCGCACGTTACTTCGATATTCTACATGGGCATGGCTTGGCCAAAGGCTATTAGAATTTTGAAAAGGGCAAGGCAAAATCATTATAATCTTCTGGGAAGATAAAGGACATATCCTAAAATGTCTCCTTAAATTGTGGAAAACGGGATCGCGGAAGCGTGACTGCCGTTTGAAAAAAGCAGACATGAAGGAACAGAAGAAATGGCAAAGCTCTGACTTCAAATATGTTTGTCAAAATTATGTCCACTACTAGTATTGAAATTGGATTTTAAATACTTAGTGTGGTACATAAAATATATGTGCTGATGTGCAGAATCTACTATGAGCAGGATGCTGACTTCAGTTGAGATTAATTTGCGAATGGGAAACGGGACGTAAGTCGCTGTTTTAACCGTAGATACCTAAGTTTAAAAACTACCCTTCGGGTATGTACTTAAATTAGGAAACTGTTATAATGTAACTAGTTTGACTAGAAACATTATCTCTATATTGAGTATAACTCGTTGCGAGTGTACCTTTATATTCTAGAATACTAAAGTGTTTTATTATATAAAGATGATATTGAGATAAACACATTAAATGTGAATAAAAGCATTTATGTTTGAATATAAATAATATCTCAAACATATAACATGACAATCAAATAGTTCAAACTGATTTGATCAGAAGAAACATATTGTGGCATTGTTGTCTGGGACACAATGGAACAAGACTCGTATATCCACACTTCGAAGAGTGGGTACTTGGACTATTTTGATTCCAATCAAATAAAGTCTACGAATCTAGTTTATTGGGCAAAGTGCCTAAAACACCTTTACTTGGTAAAAGTACAAGTGCCACAGATCTGTTAGCCCTAGTTCATAGTGAAGCAAGTGGGCCCATGTCTAGCTAGGCTAGAGGTAAATGTGAATATTTCGTGACCTTTACGGATGTGGCACGCGTTATGGTTATGTGTCTCTTTATGAACACAAATCAGAAACTTTTACAGTTTTCGACACGAAATAGACAAACAAATCGGCTAAAGTATTAAATCATCACGGTGAGACCGTAATGGAAAATACTTAAGCAATAAGTTTCTAGTATACTTGAAAGAGTATAGTATTCTTTCAAAAGAGGACTCCTCTTGGAACACGTCATTTTGACGGTGTGTCCGAACCGAGTAACCGTATTTTGTTAGACATGATAAGGTTAATCATGAGTCGCTCTGAGCTACCTTTTCCTTCAACGGATAAGCATTAACAGTGCAGAACTTATTTAGAATAAGGTTCCATTAAAATCTGTTTGACAGATTTCATATTAGATATGAACGGGAAAGAAACCGGGTTT
The DNA here is from genome assembly GCA_019454045.1 of Zanthoxylum bungeanum. Taxonomy (NCBI): domain Eukaryota; kingdom Viridiplantae; phylum Streptophyta; class Magnoliopsida; order Sapindales; family Rutaceae; genus Zanthoxylum; species Zanthoxylum bungeanum. Next base: position 107,326 of record SKCR01029055.1, on the reverse strand, counting down.
CACATTCCTATATATATTTGGGTATGCTAGGCATATGTTTGGATGATACCAAACGAGAACCCAAATTGGATAAGTGCCAATTGTAGGTTATCCTAGGGATACCATAAGTATTGTACTTATACTTCTCACCATAGAACAATTAGATTGTTGCTCGCCATGCTGTTTTCCTAATAGGAATACCGATATGCAGTGGTAAGTGGGAGGATAGTAAAACTCGATGAAAATCAGAGTAATACTATTCAAGGCACCGATTCCTAATGGAACATAAATAGTTCATCAAGGATGAAACTATTACCAATAATCTTCGAATACACAAGAACTGCGTAGATCGGAGAGAGTCAGAAAACAACCTGAAGTATGGATTTCTGATCTCACCTAATAATATGTCAATCTTATTGAGGAATACCATCTGACTGCGTATAAGGTAGTGATACATGGTATCGACTCCCTATTATGGCAAAGTGCCATATGAATCCGAAATGGATTCCATGTATATCTACTGTGTTTAGAATACTAGTTGATGTACCGCAAGGTATTATGCCTATTGGTACTTATAAGTCTTCAAGGAAGACATACATGGAAGGCAACATACCAACGTATAAAACTAGGCTTTTAACGGAAAGGTATCGTTATCAACATTGTGTTGACTACGATTTTAACTGTTGCCATGGTAAATCCATTTGGATAATGCTTGCTAAAGATGCATGTTTCATTTATGAAATAAGACAGCAGAACGTCAAAATCACTTTCCTTAAACGGAAACCTTTTGGAGGATGTTTATAACATCCTGTCGGTTTTTGTCGTGCCAAAACTAGCAAACAAGGTTTGCAGGTTAATTGATCCATGTTTGGATTGAAGCAAGCATTGAGTTCATGAAATTATCGTTTTGATGTAATCATAATGGTGTATGATTTGATTCAAAACGAATATGATTCTTGTGTATATAAGGAGGTTAGTGGGAGCGCACTGACAGTGGTTGTATTATAAATAATGATAATATATCATTTCTTGGAAATGATATTCCCATAAAAATACAATCGGTAAAAGCTAGGCTTTCGAGAAAACTCTCCGAGAAACCGTACATTGAAAAATATACGCGACCTGATGTCTCATTTACTTTGAGCATAAGGATTCACAAACAGGCCAATCTAACTGATAGTCATTGATTGATGTTAAGAACATCCATTAGTATCTTAGAGAACTAAGGATGATGTCTTAAACTATGGAGAATGAGAACTTGAAAATGACTGGGATCACTGTTGCAAGTTTCCTAAACCGATAAAATGACTAAAAGTCGCAAACGGTACTATACAGTTTGAATAAGGTACAGTGAGCAGGAAATCTTCCAAGCACGATACTGTTACCGAATAAACAACAAATACGGGTTATTGCTGCAGCTGAGGCAGCAATAGAAGCCATATGGGTCAATAACAAATCTAATTAGATTAGATATAGTTCTGTTAGTAGCTGAGCTAGGCGTCAGTGCAGGCTAAAGAACTAATGGTCTCATCAACGATCCAGATACATACTTCAACTATTCATCTGATTCGTTATGATCATTCATCGTGGCGATGTGATGATCGAATAAATCACATTAGATGATAATCATGCAAATCCGCTGACGAAAGTGTTTCCTCAGCAGTTTGAGCCAACCGTACATAGTTCGGGTGTTAGACACTCGAGTGACTGGCTATAGGCCAAGTGGGAGATTGTTGGACAATTATGACCCATAGCGTCACTATTTGTACAGATCATGGTGTTGTTATACAAATTAACTGTGTGACAAAGGAGATTGCACTCTTATCATTTGTGATTAGATCACCAAGATATATAAATGATGAGAGGTCCTTATGATTTGTTCCTTGATTGAGAATGATATGAGACAGTATCAATCAACGAAGGATATATCATTAAATATCCCTAGTCAGAGTATTATCGAGATTGGACATCGATAAATACGTAAAAGACTAGTATTGCACTTGTGCGCGTTGTGAGGGCATAACTGGATAGTTCTTATATATTTGGGTATTGGATACTCATTCAAGTGTAATAGGAGGTTGTGTTTCATCAATGGTACGGGAAACAGCTTCGCTCTGGATAGACCCCATCAGAATTCCATTGGTAGTATGACTATGTGTCTTTGGAAGTTCGAAATCAGGGTAGGTGTATTTGGTCTTAACCTGAGACTTGCACCGCTAATACTTGCGACAATCAATACACTTTGGTTGCGGTCGTCCAGGACTTTAACAGGTTCTGTGTACGCCAATGCTGGGTATATTGTGAATCGTAGTGTGTTGGGTGTGATGTCAAGACGGAAATATCACTCCAGTCATAGTGGAGATGATGGCCACGTAGGATACGAGACTGGTTCTCTTAAATGATGCAGCTATCAGGATAAAATGACAAGGTCAGGTTTATCCGATTATAGAGATTAGTCACCAGACATCTGACATGTGCTTCGTACGGGGCAGACACAATTCCTGCCCCAGGCCTAGCACGTGATCATCCGATACTAGACAGAAATACACAATACTACGTATACTACGCCTGATACAGATCCTTTATTCCTGTAAGGATATTTCCGGAGAATTGGGTAGGCATGGCGCTTTGCTAGAGGCCAATATTGTCTTGTAAATCGGTAAAACGTAGTACGAGGTACTTACTTGTTCGGATAGTCCGACGATCGAATTTACTACCAACATATCCGGGGATCTCATGGGTCACTTCCCAAAGATTCACAGATGACGTATGACTCGCACTTTAAATTAATCTGGGATTAATTAGAAGAGAGAGAAAAATTAATCTGAGATTAATTTCGAAGATATTTTGTCTAGGATAGAATATCAATAAAAGGGAGATAATGATTAATTTGGAATTAATCGGTAAATTAATATATTTGATATATTTAAAAAATTAGATTTCGACGCGGAGTTAAAATTAGATTTTAATTCGGGCAAACAAATTAATTTAGAATTAATTCGTTAGCGACGTGAATGGTAATTATGCTAGGTATAATTTTTTAATTAAATTAGATTTAATTACGTCGCAACGGAAAATTCATTAATTTGGAATTAGCGAACCCGAGCCCGAGATTATTTACGAGCGCATTCGCATTTCGAATTCAAGTACGGCACGTAAGTCAAATCAAGCGTCAAATCATTAGTCGCATCAAGCGTCAAATCGCTAGTCATTTCAAGCGTCAAATCACTTGTCACTTTGAGTGATGTGACTTGACAACTTGATTGATTGAGTGACTTGACCACTTGATGGATGTGACTTGATGTGAATAGTGATGGATGGTTGTTGACTTTAAAGGTTTGACTTTTGTAAAGCCAAATTCATTCCAAATTCATTTGAAATTCAAATATGTGTATAAGGTACACAAAATTTGGAAACACTTCACACATCTCTCTCTTTCCTCCCATCTCTCCTTCTCTCTTTTTCTCTCTACCATTCACGCCCAAGGGGCTGAAAACACTGCCCAAAACCATGAGCAGTAAGAGGATGAAGAAGATGATTTTGTTGTAAAATCGGAGGTGCTAGCACACTAAGAAGACATACGAAGGTGATAGGGAAGTTTACCCATGAGTCGGGAATCGTTTGACGAAGCTTGGAGCTCAAAACTTGGACTCAAAAACTGAAAACATGGAACAGTGGACTGCTGCAGTGGCGTGAGCTTCATGGAGCAGAAATTTGATTTTGTTCGTCATAGCATCGCTCAACCGATCGATGTGAGTATTCCGCAACTTCGTTGATATGTATTCGTACTTATTTCATATTTATTATTGATCTTGGGATCTTAATAGAAACCAACAAATGATCCTTATGTATATAAGAAGGTTAGTGGGAGAGCACTGACTTTTATTATCCTTTATGTTGACGATGTATTGCTTATAGGCAATGACATTCCCATGTTAACGTCGGTGAAAGCTTGGCTTTCATTGAAATTCTCCATGAAAGATCTGGGAGAAGCAACGTTTATTCTGGGAATAAAGATCTACTGGGATAGATCTAGAAAGCTGCTTGGACTCTCCCAGAGTACGTACATTAACAAATGTTGAAGAGATTCAACATGGATCAGTCCAAAAGGCGACTGTTGCCAATGTCACATGGTGTCTATCTATCTAAGGACATGTGTCCTAAAACTCAAGATGAGAGAGACAACATGAGTCGGATACCATTCGTCTCGGCAGTCGGATCGATCATGTATGCCATGATATGTACGCGACCTGATGTCTCATATGCTTTGACCATGTGTAGTCACTATCAGGCCGATCCAGGTGAAGGTCACTGGATGGCGGTTAAGAACATCCTTAAGTATCTTAGACGAACTAAGGATGCTTTCTTAATATACAGAGATGGAGAACTTGAGGTAACTGGGTATCCCGATGCAAGTTTTCAAACCGACAAAGATGACTGTAAGTCACAATCCGGGTACATATTTTGTTTGAATAATTGAGCAATAAGCTGGATATCTTCCAAGCAAGAGACTGTTACCGATTCAACAACAGAAGCGGAGTACATTGCTGCAGCTGAAGCAGCAAAGGAAGTAGTTTGGATCCGTAAATTCCTAATTCGATTAGGAGTAATTCTGTTAGCATCTGAGCCCGTTCCATTGTATTCTGACAATAACGAGGCTATAGCGCAGGCTAAGGAACCACGATCTCATCAATGATCCAAGCATATTCTTCGATGTTTCCATCTGATTCATGAGATCATACATCGTGGCGATGTGAAGGTCGAGAAGGTCGCATCAGATGACAACATGGCAGATCCGCTGACGAAATCTATTCCTCAGAAAAAGTTTGAGCGACATCTACATAGTTCATGTATTAGATGCTTGAGTGACTGGCTATAGGCCAAGTGGAAGATTGTTGGACAGTTATGACCCATAGCGTCACTGTTTGTAAAAGACATTGTGTTTTGTACAAAATTAACTATGTAATAATGAAATTGTCTTTTACCGTTTTGTATTTATTTACTTTGATATACAAATGGTAGAAGTCCTTAAGATTAGTTCCGGATTGATATGATATGAGACAGTATCAATCCATAAAGGTTTAATCATTAAATATCCCTAGTCGTAGTATTATCGAGATTGGACATCGATAATGCGGAATAGACTAGTATTACACTTGTGCGCATTGTGAGGGCATAACGGTATAGTTCTCATATATTTAAGTATTGGATACTTATGCAAGTGCGATAGAAGGTTGTGTTTTACCGATGGTATAAAAAATAGCTTCGCTCTGGATAGACCCCGCGGATTCCCATTGGTAGTATGTATATTTGTCTATGGGAGTCCGCTTCAGGGTAAGTGCATTTGGTCTTAATCTGAGACTTGCATCGCTAGTACTTGCGACAATCGGTAAACTTTGGTTTTGGTCGTCCAAGGCTTTAACAGGTTCTGTGTACGCCTCTGCCGGGTTTATTGGGAATCGTAGTGTATTCGATGTGATGTCAAGACGGAAGTATCACTTCAGACATATGGAGATGATGATCACACAGGGATTCAGAACTGGTTCTCTATTGTGTTGTAACCATCGGGATAATATGACAAGCTCATGATTATCCGATTCATAGAGACTAGTTACTTGATATCCGATATGTGCTTCGTACGGGGCAGACACTATTCCAGCCCAGGCCTTACACGTGACATCCGATAATGGATTGCAATACGCAATACTACGGTATACTATGCCTGATATAGATCGTATATTCCATTAAGAATATTTCTGGAGAATTGGGTAGGCATGACGCTTTGCTAGAAGCAAACCTTGTCTCGTAAATTGGTAAAAATATAGTACGAGGTACGTACGTGTTCGGATAGTCCGACGACCGTACTTACTGCCAACATATCCATGATCTCTTGGGTCGCTTCTCGAAGATTCACCGATGATGTATGATTCAAACTTAATTAATCTGAGATTAATGCGGAGAGACTTTATCTTGGTTAAAGTACTATTTGAATAGAGAGAAAGATTAATTTGGAAGTAATCGATAAAATAATATATTCGATATATTATTCGGAATTAGATTTCGATGCGGCATTAAAATTAGGTTTTAATTCGGGCAAACGAGTCAATTTAGAATTAATTTGTTAGCGACGTGAATAGTGATTTTACTAGGTATAATTATTTAATTAAATTCGATTTAATTACGTCACGATAGAAGTTTGTTAATTCGGAATTAACAAACCCGAGCCCGGGAGTGTTTGCGGGCCCACTAACATTCGGAATCAAGTGGGCCCACATGTCACATCAACCATCATATCACATGTCAACCTTATTCCCTTTATTGTGATGGGTTTAGGTGAGTTTGTTAAAGTGTGTAATACACTCCAAATCAAAGCAAGTTGATTGACATATACCAAACCATATTTGGTATATCAATTATTTATTGTTTTTGAAACAAAATACACAAGGCTTGCATTCTCTCTCCATTGCCGAATGCAGTGCATGTTTTTTCCCTCTCCATTTTCTTTCATCTTCACCAAAATTTGAAAGGAAAAACTTGTAGAATTTTGTTGCATTAATTCTTTAGTCTAGCACCTTCAAGGAATCATCAAGAGGTGATAGGGAAACCTATTCAAGAGCTTGGAGACTCAAAGAAAAGCTTGGAGCTTCTACTTCCACCTTGGCCGAATACTAGAAGCTCTTGGAGGAGTTCATTTTGTTGTTTGACTCATCCAAAAATCTGTTCAATGTAAGTTTTTTTCCGCCACTCTTCTTTGTTATTCATTTATGATTTTATGCTTATTTGATCTTGGGAATAAACCTAGAAATATATCAGATATATTAATTGGAATTAGATTTCAATACAAAATCAAAGTCGGACTTTAATACGAGCGAACAGATTAATTTAGAATTAATTCGTAAATTATATTCGTAATTTATTTACGAGGCATCATTATTTAATTAAATTAGATTTAATTATTTAGCGAAGAAAATTCGTTTAGTCGGATTAAACGGATCAGAGTCGTGGTAAATATTCGTAGAGACCTTTTGAATTTTGAATTCAAAAGGTGGGGCCCACTTCACATGTGTGAAGTGGTGGTTGGGAGATTGGTTGGCATTTATGCCAAAGCCACTTACTTTCCAACCACTTGGTTTTGGTTTAGGTGAAACGAAAACCCCAACCACTTGGTTTTGGGTGAAAAGGATAAAAACCCTTTAACAAAACCAAAATATCTATCTCTCTTCCAACTACACACAAGTAAAACACAAGACACAAAAACCCTAAATTGGCGTGAGCTTCATCCTCTCCTCTCTTTGATTTTGTTTCAAAATCAAACAAATCTAGCACTTAAGGAGTTAACAAAGGTGATAGGGAAACTCATCCAAGAGTTAGAATCAACACACAAAGCTTGGAGCTTCAAAGACAACACAAAATTTTTAAATTCAAATGCGATCATTGAATGTCATTCCTCACCTTCTAATGATCTTATCACACATAATCTTACTTAATAGATCCTCGGCATGTTCTAGGAATAATAACAATGGTATCATGAGCCAATTTTAAGCATGAATTTCATAGGGTTCATGAGACTTTAATTTGGGATTTTTATGTTTTGAGCATGATTTCTTCAAATTGATTGTTTGAGTATGCTTAGATTATGTTAACTTAGAGTTATGCATAATTAGATTTGAGACAAATTGATTAGATCAAAAATCCCAAATTTCCTAAGCTTGGCCGAATACCCTAGACAGTGGACTGCAAATTGAATTTTTTGATTTTACAACATTGGATGTGTTTAATGCATGATATAAATGTTGATTGTTGGTTTGATTAGATTGAAATCAAAATCGATAAAGATTATGTTAAATTCAATGAGCATGATAAGCATGAAATGAGATGTTTTGCTTCAATTTGTGTTGAACATAAATTGATTTATTAAAGCATGATTAATTAATTTAATTGGTGTTTTGGAAATATTAGCTTAATTAATTAATCATGGCTAATACACTTTAGCTATAATAATTATGATATTTGGAATATTGAAATTATAATTAGCCTTTAATTTTGAATTGGGCTAAAAGTGTGTATTTGGGCTTAATGGGCTTGGTTAGGCCAAGTTTGGTTTTGGACATTTGGATTGGATCCAATTGGGCCCAAAACCAATTCTATAAAGTCCAAATATACCAATTAGGCCTTTAAAGAATTTAATTGGGCCTAATGGACCTAAATTATTTTTTTGGCAATAGGGTGATTCCTATTAGGCCTTGGCATTTTGGATTTGATCCATTATGGCCAAAGCCCATGCCTTAAGAATCAATTAAAAGCCATTGGATGTTATTGGTCCTTTGAGACCCATTAAGATTTGATTTGGAATCCAAGTCTTTAAGGCACATAAATAAGTGTAAGTGTTTAATTTGGAATTAAATTGGAATTAGTATTGAATAAAAATAAATTAGATTTAAAGTTGTAGTTCGATATATTTCAAGAATACATACTTTAAGTATTTATTCTTAAACTAGTTGGAATCGCGTAAGTCAAATCGTTGTTTGAACATTGGATGGTCATTAATTCAAAGATTAATTAATTAGATTGGATTGATTGAATAACATGCTTTATGTGAATACATGAATGTGTTGTATGAATAATGTATATCAGATGGCTATTAGAAGGGTGAGGGTAAGTTTGGAAATTGTTATAATTTTAGAATTTATTAATTGGACCTGCGTGTCCAGCCTATTATCTACTTATTCTTTGTAATTCTCTTCTCACCAATTCCCCTCAATGTTAATGAGGTTTCTTTGATGTATTATGTAATTGGGTAGAAGTTAGAATAGTGCTAGCCGGGGAGAGGAAAAAGAGTGATTTTTTCTAGGAATAATTTGTGAGATATCTATCCGCATATCATTATTAATTTATTTATCGCGCCTTATTATGCTTTAGAATGCATGCTTAAGGGTGTATGATGAGACCTAATCAAAGATAATTAATTGGTTGCCAATTATGCGAAAAACCCTCAATAAATATTAAACATTTTTTCTTATATTAAGTGATTCATTCTCAAGATCCAAGATTGGCATTGATTTGTTGGCCAATGTCAAGACCTTTGTCCATCGAGGATGTGTTTGAATCATGAAGGCTTTGTTCCATATCTCATGCCTTGGGCAAGTTGTGATTTGTTGTCTAAAGTCAAGATCACTTCTTGTTCATTGACATGGATTACGAAGCTTTCCAAAGTCAATGGGTCCCGCTTAACTGGAATCATTAAACTTGTTGAGCCAAAGCAAATGCTTAGTTGATTCAGAGGAAAAGGTTAGGAAAATATATTGGATATATTGGCATATATATTGTATATATGTTTCAGACTTGGAGGTCCACCTACCGGATCTAGGAATTGGATGAGATCCAATTGATCTTAGAGATCTACCTAGTTAAATATCATACAGCTTGTTGTCCAAAGTCAAGTTTGTGTGTTATTTAACGGGATCCTATCCCATTAGGAAACTAGGTTTCCCGAGTACTCAACAGAGGAGGCTCGTCGAAAAATAGTGGGAGGCCAATATTGAATTTGTAATTTCGTTCAAATACTTGGCATAAAGCGATTTCAAATTATTTTGTCATTTTATGTATTTATTAGTTGGACTAATATTCTATTTTTTTATAATAGTTAGACTGTATCCAAATATCGTTAATTGAATAGTTTGACTATTGCAATTAAGATGGCTAGAATGATCGGAGTTAGGGACATTATCATTGGCGATAATGTTTTTAATGGTTCGAACTTTCCTGATTGGGATATAAACCTCAGGATTATCCGGAGGGCTGAGAGAATGCTCTATACGATAGAGAGACCTCTTGGGCCTAATCCCGAAAATGAGCAGCCGCTTGAGCTTGAGCTTTGGAAGACTCATAGTGATGACAACTCAACTACCCAATCCGTCATGCTTGCTGCAATGACCCCGCAGTTTCATCGTCAGAACAAAGGATTGGATCCCTATGAGATGATTATGAAATTGAAGGACCTTCACTGATCTAACCTTAGGTCATAGAAGTATGAGTTACAGAAGAAGCTCTTTCACTCTCGCATGTCAGAGGGTACATCTGTTGAACATCATGTATCACAGATGATTGCTGACATCGAATAGTTAGGACAACTAGGCATAGTCTTCGAGGTAGAGACTTCTATAGATTTGATCTTACAGTCTCTTCCTGACAACTGGAGCGGGTTCATCATGAAATATAACATGTTGAACCAAGAAGACACTCTTGGAGAGTTGATGGCTATGCTTAAAGAAGCAGAGAAAGAGCTCCTGAAGGGTAAAAAGCATGACGCACACTTCGCTTCAACATCTCACTCTCCAAGGGCTTGGCCCAAGGCGATTGGATGTATAAAGAAGAAGAATAAGAAAAAGGGCAAGGCCAAATCGTCAAAGACTTCTGGGAAGGCAATGGACAAATCCCAAGATGCCTGCCTGTAGTGTGACAAACGGGGTCACTGGAAGCGTGACTGCCTTGAGTACAAAGCGCAGATGAAGGATAAGAAAGTGGGCAAGGCACCGGCTTCAGGTATGTTTGTTATTGAGATAAACATGTCTACTTCTAGTTTTAAGAATTGGATTTTTGATTATGGATGTGGTACTCATATATGTACTAATGTGCAGGATCTGCAGATTAGCAGGAGACTGGCTTCAGGAGAGATCGACCTCCAAGTTGGAAATGGGACTAGGGTGGCTGTTTTGGCTGTTGGGACCTATATTTTGGAACTGCCCTCAGGGCATGTACTTTCATTATCAGACGTTTATTATGTACCTAGTTTGACTAGAAATATTATCTTTGTATCTTGTTTGACCCAATGCAGGTACACTTTTGTATTCCGAAACACTGGGTGTTTTTTTTATAAAGATGATTTTGAGATATGTTCTGCTGATGCTAATAATGGTCTTTATATTTTGAATATAAATAAATCTCAAACATATAATATAACAAACAAAAGGCTTAAACTAAGTAACAAAGATGAAACTTACATGTGGCATTGTCGTCTGGGACATATTAACAAGACTCGCATATCCTTGTTGGTTTCTATGATTAGTCCCAAGATCATAATGAACAAAAAAATGCGATTGAATAATGAAGTGGTGAGGCAGAAACACACTTACATCGAATGGATTTGGATGTGATGATGAACAAAATTTCCTTTCCTTTGAAGTATTCGGCCAAGAGAAGAAGATCCAAGCTCCCAGCTCCAAGCTTTGCTTTGAGTTTCCAAGCTCTCAAGAAGGCTTCCCTAACACCTTATTTGATCCTTAGTTTGTGCTAGCAAAATGAAGAAAAATGAATCTTCCTTCACCTTGGAGAAGTCTCGGCCAAGCCTTAGAGGGAGAGAGAAATTTTTTTTATGTTTTCGTTTGTTTTCTAAAAACAAAGATAATAAAAAATCAATTACAAAATTTTGGTATATGCTTCCAAAGTCAAATCCAAAATTTTGGCTCCAAATTTTCATTAAATGCTCACAACCACCTCCATCATGAATAGTGACTGCATGTCACTCACCAAAAATATGACAAGATATCTATCAGTAAAGTGACAAGTGATGTGACTCGCAATGTGACTTGTGGGCCCCACTCGATTCGAAATGTGAGTGGGCCCGCAAACACTTCCGGGCTCGATTTCGTTAATTCCGAATTAATGAATTTCCGTCGCGACGTAATTAAATAATTATGCCTAGCGAAATTACTATTCATGTCACTAACGAATTAATTATAAATTAACTCGTTTGCCCGAATTAAAAACCAATTTTAATTCCGCGTCGAAATCCAATTTCGTTTAATATATCGAATATACTATTTTATCTATTAATTCCAAATTAATCTTTCTCTCTCTTCAAATAGTACTTTATCCAAGATAAAGTTTCTCCGTAATTAATCTCTGATTAATAAAGTTTGAATCAAAGATCATCGGTGAATCTTCGGGAAGTGACCCAAGAGCTCTCCGGATATGTTGGCAGTAAATACGATCGTCAGACAATCCGAACACGTACGTACCTCGTTCTACATTTTTACCGATTTACGAGACAAGGTTGGCTTCTAGCAAAGCACCATTCCTACCCAATTCTCCAGAAATATTCTTACTGGAATATACGATCTTTATCAAGCGTAGTATACCGTAGTATTGCGTATTGTGATCCAGTATCGGATGTCATGTGCAAGGCCTGAGGCTGGAATAGTGTCTGCCCCGTACGAAGCACATATCAGATATCTAGCAACTAGTCTCTTTGAATTGGATAATCATGACCTTGTCATATTATCCCGATGGTTGCAACATAATAGAGAACTAGTTCTGAATCCCTGCGTGATCATCATCTCCATATGTCTGAAGTGATACTTCCGTCTTGACATCACATCCAATACACTACGATTCCCAATAAACCCAGCAGAGGCGTACACAGAACCTGTTAAAGCCTTGGACGACCAAAACCAAAGTTTACCGATTATCGCAAGTACTAGCGGTGCAAGTTTCAGGTTAAGACCAAATACACCTACCCTGAAGCAGACTCCCATAGACACATATACATACTACCAATGGGATTCCGCGGGGTCTATCCAGATCGAAGCTATTTTCCGTAACATCAGTAAAATACAACCTCCTATCGCACTTGCATAAGTATCCTATACTTAAACATATGATAACTATGTCATTTTTCCCTCACAACGCGCACAAGTGCAATACTAGTCTATTCCGCATTATCGATGTCCAGTCTCGATAATACTATGGCTAGGGATATTTAATGATTAAACCTTTATGGATTGATACTGTCTCATATCATTTCAATCTGGAACTAATCATATGGACTTTTACCATTTATATATATCAAAGTAAATGAATCACAAAACGGTAAGAGGCGATTTCATTACTACATAGTTAATTTTGTACAAAAACTCAATGTCTTTTACAAACAGTGACGCTGTAGGCATTACATTTTTGCATATCAGCCCGATGATGAGTCTCATATAAAGGCACTATCTCTTTAGTTATGAAAGTCGCGGGAAACAGACGTTGGAAGGGTAAAGTTGGAAAACAGAATTTTTGGTGGATTTATCCAAGTTGTTTAGCTTCGGTTGCTTGTTGGACTTCCGTTTCAAAGCTTATCTCAGGCCCAAAACCCCCATAGACTACTTACCAAACCAAACCCAAAATACCCAAGCCCACCAAGTCAAGCAAGTCCACGCCCAATGGAGGATGATTCACGCCCAAAAGCCTCTTATTTAGGTAAATGCATATTATCACATGCTAAAATCTTGTAAAATCCTTACCTAAATAAAAGAAATCAAATCAAAATCCTACCAAATCAAATCCAATCACCACCCCAAATAAGGAGATCTATTCCTTATGAAGAACCAATTAGGAGATTTTTCCTATTCAAATAAGGAAAGTCTTCTCTCTTTGCCTATAAAAAGAGACCTTCACCCTCATTCATAACCCTAGCTCATATACCTCTTTCAAACGCCTAAAGTACTCCCTTAAGCCTCCATTTCACGTCCAAGCATCCCATTGAAGTCCCCATTGCCGCACCACCAAGCCAGGAAACCTAGCTTTGTCGCACCCTCAAACCCTTCATCAATACCCTTCACGCCCAAGCCTCTTTTCATAGCCCTCCATTGCCAAATTTTAGCCACCATCCACAGCCCCAAAACACACCAAAATAAGCCTCATTCACAGCCCTCAAATGCCGCAAAACACCCCCCAAAAACAGCCCCAATTGTGCGCCCAAAACAACCCAAAACGCCCCCACTGTACCTTGAACTGCCGCAACTTAGCTCCGGTTCTGGTCCATTTTGGCAGTGATTTAAGCCAGCAAAACAGCCCCAAAATCACCTAAAAACTGCACCAAAAATCTGCACAAAGTTTCCCTTAAAAGCCCCCAAAATCGCAAGCCAATTATCCTTCAAAATCACCCAAAACAGTCCACTAATCGACCAAAACAGTGACCTGAAACGCAGCAGCAAAATAGCAGCAAAACAGACTTAGATACAACGCCACGTACCACTTAAGAGACATATGTTTCGTTCCATCCAAATTTGTATTTGAGCATGACATAGTTCATAGGTTGTTTATTATTTTTGTTTAAGCATGATTTAATTTTGTTTCGTTATTTAATTTTAAAGCGTGATTATGTTATTTAGGCATGTTGTTTCTTTACTCTTTATGCATGATGTTTAGTTTAGTTTATATTCATGTTTAAGTAATTATTTATTTATGTTGGTTTGATGGCTCAATATGTTCAATGTGTGATATTGCGTGTTTGTTGTTTAAGACTTACTTTCAAGCATGCAAACTTAGATTAGGATTTATTTAGCGGAAGCATATTAGATCTAAGTGACCTTTGAACATGATTATTGAGTAGATGCGGTTGATTTATTGCACAAATTATATCATCACAATGACATAAGTAAGGGACCATTCCGAACCCAACGGTTTGAGGTCTTCCCTTGCGAGGGGTGAGTGCGGCCTTAAATCTTTGTCCTGGTTCACACCGGGTGGCGACTCCATTATTCTCCAGTTTAGTTCCCCGTGGATTACTCCGTACTCTCAACTAGGCCCTGAGTCTAGAACAGCATGCGTCGCCCAAGTTCTGTGTCCTACAGTCTGGCGACTCCACTGGGGATAGAGAATCGGCCTCGAAATCATGTCTTGTGTTGTGTATAATTTGTACATTAGTTGACCGTTGTCTGTAGTGGGTTGAGGGGGTTAATCAAAGGCTTAGTTAAATCTAGGTGATGGTTGGGTTGTCTTCCTTCATTCACTACCTTTCGAGGAAAAGCTGTGAAGGCACCTAGATGATCATTACCTGTAGCTTGTTGTGATAGACTAGTTTGGAGGACCCGTTGTTTATTCCTATCACCAAGCGATAAGAGCCTAAGAGGCTTGGGTACTTAAGAGAGCCTCGCTCCACCATCCCTCTGGGGAATCTACAATGGGAAGTCCATTCGACAGTCAGTCACACACCATAACTCGTTGGCACGTACCGTAAGATATAAAAAAGGTGCGCTCACTTGGTCATTTGAACCCTTGAGTGGGGAGTCCTAGTTGTGGGCAAACCTTCGTCAGCGAAAGCCTTTATCCGTGCCCCGTGAACCCACTTATGAGACTTAGCCATAAAGAACCTGTAGTTAGACATCTTATAATTATGTGTCTGATGGACCACCGTCATTTGGATCCAGTTGGACCTTTTGTCAAAGGATATGAACTTGTTGGGCCATTTGAACTGGGACAAGTTTGTGTCTTTTGACAGTTGGGCAAAAGCTTCTAAAATGCCGATGGGCCATTTTGTGAATGGGCCTCTTATCATTTGAAGTCATTTAGCCATATCACCGCAAAGTGTAAACCTCTTGGGCCTTTTCAACTGGGACAAGTTTGCACCGCGCGATGGTGTGATTGAATACTTGAAAATGACAATGGCCAAGTAGTTTAAAGTTTCTTTCTTTTATAATTTATAAATATTACATGCATCGCACACATATACACTGACACGTGGCCTTAAAAGAGGCAATATAGATTCCCGTTAGGTTAGAGAAGAGGAGAGATTAGTTAAAAGACATTCAGCGAATATGAGTGAATCCGTCAACGAGGGGTCCAGAATGGATCAGATGGAAGCTAACTTCGCCAAGATGACTGAACAACTGCATGCTCTGACTACTGCTATGTCTAATATGGGTGTGCCCCGCGCTACGGGAGGATATGAGAATGAGAGGTGGGAGAGCCCTCCGAATGGATTGAATGATGATGCTCCGGTATTTGTTGATGATCTGGCTGACTATGCCGCTGGTAGGATAGCTGGGACTCAGGCTGAAATGTAAAGGCTCCGTGATCAGATGGAGTCTGTCACCCGTAAGCTGAGGGGGAAACAAGAGGATCTACTGGATTATGATTCAATGACCTTTGAGGAGCAGATGCCCGCACAGTTCAAAATGTCTGACATCGCAAAGTTTAATGGGAATGGGGACCCGAGGGTCTATTTGCGATAATATATCTCGGTGATGAGTTCAGTTGGCCTCTCTCAGCGCCAAGTCTAGAAAATGTTTGGGATGTTACTCGAGGGGGCACCTGTGGTTTGGTATCATAGCCTTGAGAAGAAGGTTAAAGAAGATTGGAGGGAGTTGGCTGATGCCTTCTTGAAGCAGTATGTGACCGACTTAGAGATCGACATGTCGCTCCGTGACTTGGAAAATACTAAGCAAAAGCCTGAAGAGAGCTTTAAGGAGTACGTTGACCGCTGGAGAAGCCAGCTTTTATAAATGCATACCAGACCTTCTGAGAAGGATCAGATAAAAATTATCATCAAAGAACTAAACCCTCGATATAAAAATTATCATCAAAGGAACTAAACCCTCGATCTATAGTAAACTGAGAGAATGACTTCGATGATTGCGGATTTCCGCCAGTTGAGAGAAACTGTAATGGATATTGAGGAAGAGGAAGCCGAGAATAGGAAGTTCTATAGTCTGAAAGGAGGGCTGTCGGAGGATCCTCAGGTGCTAAGCCTATTACTGCGGAGGTTGCGACCATAAAGAATATGCGTTTTTCTAACTTAGGGAGACCTTTGTCCAAGGTACTGGAGAAGCTACTGAAGCAAGGGCTGTTAAAACCCCTAGAACCAAAACCACTCCAAATCCTCCCCCATCAAACCTAACATGAGCCGCTTCTGCCATTTCCACCAACAGCATGGCCATGACACCGATAACTGTGCCAGGCTTCGCCAAGAAGTCCAAGACCTAATAGACTCCCACAAGATTCCTGACCCTGAAAAAGAACCAAAACCAAACACTCACCGCAATCCCCTACCCAATTATCACTATGTTCCCCCACCTATTTACATAATCAACTCTGGCCTACCGGAAGACCTTGTCCTCTGAACCTTTGACCAAAAAGCCTTTTGCCTCCGTATTTGGGACAGTAATAGTGAAGATGAGGCGGAAAAAAAGAAGGATTTCTGGGAAGACTTCTCAAGTGGTGGTGAGGAAGAAGAAGTGAAAGGCATGACCCGGAGTGGGCACTTTTACAATGATACTACCGAAAAGGGAATGGAGGTGCTGACAGACAGCGAGAAGCGGCTGAGAATACTGACCTTGGGGAGACGTAGTGCCTAAGGGAGACGTAGTGCTACGGCAAATGAAGAAGACCCGAGCACACTTGAGTATCTGGTAGTTGTTGTGTGCATCTGGAGAGCACCGTCGGGCTATGGTAGAAGCCCTGAGCAAAATAGTGGTACCCGAGGATGCTAATCCAGCGATGTTTGTGGGGTCGGTGCAGAAAGAGGCCTTGCAAATAACCTTCTCTGACGAAGAACTTCCGGCCGATGGAAGAAACCACAACAGACCTTTGTTCATCCGAGCTGAGGTAAGAGGCAAGAAGACTTCTTGCGTGATGGTGGATGATGGCTCTTCCATCAATGTATGCCCATTGAAAATTATGGCAAGGCTGGGTATTAAGCCAACTGAGTTGAGTCCTTCTAACATGACTATCAAAGCCTATGATGATAGCAAGCGAGGAGTCGAATGTACTTTTACCACGATAGTCAAGGTTGGTCCAGTTGAGGATCAAGTGGAGTTCATTGTGCTGGATATCCCAGCCACTTTTACCTTGTTGTTGGGTAGGCCCTAGTTTCATAAGCTTGGGGGTGTGCCCTCTACTTTACATCAGATGATCAAGTTCCCTTATGATGGGAAAATTGTCACTATCCGAGCCGAGGTGGATAATGTTGTAGCCGCTTTGGAAATACAACCTTTCACAGGGGTTCCAAGTGTCGATGACTTTTGAGGAGTGGGTGGATCCCAAGGTAGCCCAAATTATGGAGAAGATGAAGTTTGAGCCAGGCCAGGGTTCGACACTACCAGATTTCAAAGGGCAGAATACTCGGAAGGGTTTGGGATACTGTTCTGATAAGGACAAGCCCAAGGCCCAGAAGAAAGGGCTAAAGCTGATGGAGTGCTTTGTTTGTTAAGGCCTCGGGGTATCAAGGAGAACCCAAACTGGTGGAAGTCAACGGGATTGTGGTACCTGGATTCGAGATTTTCAGGATGTGCTTGGTGAAAAACCGCTGCGGGGGAAGTTGCAAGAAGAGCAAAGAAAGAGGATGAGAAGTTGGAGGAAGAACTCATGAAGCTGGAGACCCTAACACTCGAGGAAGAGAAGAACCTGAGAAGGATCATGTTGTAGAGGGAGAAATATCTGTAGAGGATGAGGATATTTTCCTTCCAGATTTGTTTGAGTGTGTACTTCTTTCGTTGTTGGCAATAAAGACAATAATTCTGCTTACTTGACTGAGTCTCCACTTTCTAACTTGCATGACTTAAGCATATTCGATATCAACTCCGTCAAAACGAATGCATTCAACCTTGGTACGCCTGAGAGCCCCAAGGAAATCTTGATTGCGAGTCAAGTTACCACCGAAGAGCGGAAGAACTTAGAAGAGATATTGATTAAATATGCCGAAGTGTTTGCTTGGTCTTATGAGGACATGCCTTGGGTGGATAGAAGTATTGCCCAACATACGATACCAACATATCCGAATATCAAGCCTGTGAAGCAGAAACTCCGACGGATGAGACCCGAATGGGCGAGAAGGTCAGAGAGGAGGTTAAGAAGAAAATAGATGTGGGATTCTTGGAAGTAGTGAAATACCCCGAGTGGTTGGCCAACATTGTGCCTGTACCGAAGAGAAGACAGCAAGGTCAGAATGTGCGTCAACTATAGAGATCTTAACAAGGCATGCCAAAAAGATGACTTTCCTTGCCGCATATTGATGTGCTTGTGGATAGTGCAGCATTGTCAGCCATGTACTCGTTCGCGGATGGGTTTTCAGGGTATAACCAAGTGCTTATGGCAGAAGAAGAAGCATAAGACCGCCTTTGTTACAGAATGGGGTACTTACTGCTACAAGGTGATGCCATTTGGGCTTAAAAATGCCGGAGCCACTTATCAGCGGATGGCAACCACTTTGTTTCACGACCTGGTGCATAAGGAAATTGAGGTATACGTAGATGACATGTTGGTCAAGTCAGAGACAAGAGACGGGCATATAGAAGCGTTGAAAAGTTTCTTGAACGAATGGACAAGTATAACTTGCGGTTGATTAATAAGTGTGTCGGCGTAGTAACACACGGTAAAATACTCGGCCACACAGTGGGAATGGGTGGAATAGAAGTGGATCCTGAAAAGATCAAGGCTACTACATAAATGCCGGCACCAAGATAGAGAAGAAGTCAGAGCCTTCCTAGGGAAAATCCAGTATATATAGTCGGTTCATTGCCAAGCTGACGTCAGTATGTGAGCCCATCTTCAAGTTGTTGAGGAAAGATCAGCCGGTAAAGTGGAACGACGAGCAGTGTCAGGAAGCATTTGAGAGAATCAGGGAATACTTGGTGAAGCCTCCTGTTCTGAAACCTCCGAGACAGGGCAAGCCTTTGGTACTTATTTGGCTATTGAACCCGAAGCACTGGGGGCGATGATGGTACAAGCCGACGAGACAGGAGTAGAGCATGATGTCTACTACCTCAGTAAGAAGCTGCTTACGTACGACACCCGCTATCAGGAAGTGGAGAAGATTTGTCTAGCAGTAGTATTGGCATCCAGAAAGTTACGCCACTACTTTCAATCTTACAAGATTCAAGTGGTCGCAAAGGAGAATCCTCTGAAGTATCTACATTCGGTACCTTCACTAGTTGGAAAGCTAGGCAGATGGTTAGTACTGCTGACTGAATTTGACATCGAGTACCTCACTTCAAAGGTAATCAAAGGGCGAGCCGTGGCAGAATTCCTGGCCTTGCAACCTGTTGAAGGGGATCAGTACAAGTTTAAGTTCCCCGATGAAGAAATCCAAGCTATAGCAGTCCAAGGATGGACGATGTATTTTGACGGAGTAGTGAACTGCAAAAGAGCTGGAATTGGAATTGTAATAGTCACCTCTGAAGGAGAAACTTTGCCTATGGCCAAGAGGTTGACATTCGGAGTGACTAACAACATGGCTGAGTACGAAGCATGTGCATTCAGATTAATAGCATTAATAGCCTTGAGAGCTAAGAATGTGGAAGTCTATGGAGATTCAATGTTGGTGATCCGACAGATGCAAGGAGAATGGGAGCTAAAGGAAGAAAGGTTGAAGCCGTACTTGTTCCATCTCAGAAGTTTAGAACAGACTATCCCTGACTGCAAATTTCAACACTTGCCACGGGAAGAAAATCAGATGATAGATGCATTGGCAACACTGGCCGCAACTTGGGAAAATCTAGAGAAACTGGTGATTAGACCGCTTGTGTTGACAACGGCAAGCAAGCCAGTCTATGAGATAGGTAGAATCTTGGAAGTGGAGGTCGATGATGGGAAACCATGGTACCATGATATTCAAAGGTATCTGGAATATGGGGAGCTCCCAGAAGTAGCTAACAGAAAGAATAGAATAGTCATTCAGAAACTGGCTGCTCAGTATGTGAGTCTGAAGGGAGAGCTCTACAAGAGGCAGGCCAATGGTATTCAACTGAAATGTTTGAGAAAGGAAGAAGCTTAGAAGATAATGGAAGAAGTGCATGCTGGTGTATGTGGGATATGAACGGATTGAACTTGTCCCGCAAGATTGTGAGACAAGGCTTTTTCTGGTCAACCATAGAAGCCGACTGCATGAAGCTAGTGAAGCATTGTCACGATTGTCAAGCACACGGTAATTTGAACCATTTGCCACATACAGAATTACATGGGCTATCAGAGCCATGGCCTTTCTCAACTTGGGGAATAGATATGATCGGAGAGATTCGACCGAATGCATCAAATGGGCATCGTTTTATAGTGATGGTCGTGGAGTACTTCTCAAAGTGGGTGTAGGCATTGCATTTTTACATGTGAAACCCGATGATGTCTCAGTTGGAGGCACTACCTTTTAAGTTGCGAAAGCCGCGGGAAACGGACATCGGAAGGGAAGAGTCAAGAATCGACTCATTGACGGATTAAGTTCACTAGTTTAGCTTCGAGTAACTCGTTTAGTTTCTATTTTAAAAATTATGCCCGGCCCGAGACACTCACAAATCACCTAACCTCGGCCCAAAACCCCGGCAAGCCCTTTGACCTTGACCTAAAACCCCCGCAAGCCCACACACCTAGCCCACACAAACCAACACACACCAAGCCAAGCCCACCCACACACATCAAGGCCCACACGCCCAAGGCCTTCAATACACACCCCAAATTAAATAAATATTAATTAAAATAATTAAATAAAAATTTTACCAAACATAAAATAAGTATATGTCTAATGTAAACCAAATTTGACTTCCTAATCTAATAAGATAATTACCAATCTAAAATATTTGTATTCCTAAACCAACACAAATTAAATATTACAACTTCCTAATTTAAAATATTTTGTCCCCCCTCAATCTTGTGTATACCACTCTTGAAAATCCTAATTGAATACCAAAATCCTTTCCTTATGAGACAATGAGAAAACCTTAGCCCTCTTCTATATAAACATGCACTAACCAAAGCCAACCCTCCTCTCCACTCTCTCTAATACACGCCCAAGCTCTCCCCCTCCCTCTCATTCACGTTTTTTTGACAAGAAGTTACAAGCTCTCACAATTCAATTCAATTCACATCTAATACAAGAATAACAAGTAAAAATTCTCTCCATCTCCTTCCCCTAATCACCGAAAATCATACCTCCATTTAGCAACCTTGTATCACCGAAAAACATCAACCTAAATCATCCCCAAAAATGCCAAAAACAGCAGTCCCGTAAGCCCCCTTATAGCACCGAAAATTGCACTGCATTCTGCCCTCTACAAGACCGAAAACTGCCTCAAAAAACTGCAGTGATTACCAAAAATTTCAGCCCCCAAAACAGCCCCTAAAATACCCTAAACCAGTGAGTAAAAAAAACTGCACATCTAACTCTTAAAAAACACAAAAAAAAAATCTGCACTTAAAGCCTTTAAAAACATCAAAAACAGTAGCCTAAAAACACCAAAACAGTGAGCTGAAACAGTGAACAGAAATATAGCGAAAACAGCAGCAAATCGGAGACCAAACAGCGAGCAAAACAGCAAAATAGTGAGGTAAGACGCTTAAATCAGTGAACCGGAGAAGTTGAGGAGCTTTACCTTTCCGATCACCGCGAAACGCAAGCCCGAAAGTCGGCAAAAAAGTTAGACCTGAGGGTATTTTTCACACTTGTTTTCAGTTTCGTTTTTACTATTTATTGAGCTTTATTCGCATGGTTATGATGTTTAAATGCACGTTACGGCCCTTGAGTAGATAAATATGTATGTGTTATGAATATGAGATGTGTTGTGGGCATTGGATAAAATGAAAGGCGTGTCGCCTCTTGAGGTATATCGGATGGAAATCCGGACATAAATTTCATAGCCGATTCCGAATGGATGGTATTATAATCTGTACTCGGGCCACAACTCCATGTGCCACCTGAGTAAACGGCATGTTCTTTTGTTTAATTTTGAGTTGTTTAATTATTCCGCCATTTAATTTTCTGCACGTTATTTATTTATGTAATGATGAGAAAAGCGCATGGGATTAGTAGGTGAGATGAAAGGTCCTCTAATTGAAGAGGTTAAGATCCTTTACCACGATGTTTCACCACGTCGAGTATTTTTGTGTTTACTTTTGTCTTTATTTGTGCATATTATATGTTTATTGCGTATGGGCTTAGTAAGTCGGATTAAAGGCCCTCTGTTTCACGGGGATAAGATCCTTTACCACGATGCTTCGCCGCGCCGGATGACGTGCATTCGATTGGACGTGAGATATGTTTAATCGGATATACAAAGTTTGATATCTTGTCTTTGTTATTATGCATTTATTTAATGCATGTTATATATTCATTGCGCATGGGCTTAGTAAGTCGGATTAAAGGCCCTCTGTTTCACGGGGATAAGATCCTTTACCACGATGCTTCACCGCGCCGAGTATTTTTGTGTTTACTTTTGTCTTTATTTGTGCATATTATATGTTTATTGCGTATGGGCTTAGTAAGTCGGATTAAAGGCCCTCCGTTTCACGGGGATAAGATCCTTTACCACGATGCTTCGCCGCGCCGGATGACGTACATTAGATTGGACGTAAGATGTGTTCAATCGGATATAAAAGTCTGATATCTTGTCTTTATTATTATGCCTTTGTTTTATGCATATTATATGCTCATTGCGCATGGGCTTAGTAAGTCGGATTAAAGGCCCTCCGTTTCATGGGGATAAGATCCTTTACCACGATGCTTCGCCGCGCTTCTTGTCATGTCACTTATTCTTTTGTACATCATTGCCTTATTCATGCATGTATTATGAAATTCCATATAGTTGCATCATTTACCTTAGTCTTGGCTTAATGTATTATAATTTATGCATCCATGTTGTGAAGGCGTGTGGACATTATTTCTTGTGGTATATCGGATGGAAACCCAGACATAAATTCTGTAGCCGATTTCGAATGGACGGTAGTGCGGTCTGTACTTGGGATACAATTCCACGTTCCACTTGGAAAAGTATTCACATGCATGTTTGTGCCCATATTAGTTATCATCTTTCGCATCACATATAACATGCTTAATCATAAATTTGTAGTGTCCACATGTGCGCACTTGCATCTCTCTCATTCTTTGCGTTTTTCTTCTTCCAATCATGATTAATCACATTCTTTGGCATTACATCATGGCACGTTTATCTTTAATGTACGAGTGCATCTTTAGTGGTTTATCTTTTGCGTGTTTAAATTCGCATCTTTCTTAATCTCTTCAAGTTATGCGCTTATGTTGATTCTATTTATTATGTGGTTATTTTGATCTTGTTTCATATGCCTTTATAATGCGCTTATAACATGAGATGTTCGCTGTTATTTTGATTTCCTTTATATTGCATGACAATATTGCCATGGTTGTTTGTGTTTATGTTTGCATGAATGATTGAACTCGTATGATTTTATATGCTTGTTGTTGCATGCAAACTTAGCAATAGGACTTGATTTCATGTATGTTTAGATGTAAGCTTTATATTCATGTATGTGAACTTAGGATTGTGGTGGACTTTGAAATATATGTCATAGGCTTGGTTGGATTATTGCATAAATCTTTACATTACAAGTGGCATTAAGTAAGGGACAATTCTGAACCCAATGGTTTGACGTCTTCCCTTGCGAGGGGTGAGTGCGGCCTTAAATCTTTGTCCCGATTCACACCAGGTGGCGACTCCCTTATTCTCCGGTTTAGTCCCCCGTGCCTACTCCGTACTCCCAACCGGGCCGCGAGCCCGGAACAGCATGCGTCACCCAGGTCCTGTTGTCCACAGTCTGGCGACTCCACTGGGGATAGAGAATCGGCCCCGAAACAATGCCTTGTAATGTATAGATTTATGCTTTAATTAACCGTGTCTACAAATGGGTAAAATGAGGGTTGTTGATTAAAGACATTTTAAGGCTAGTTAGTGGTTTGGTGTCTTCCTTCACTCACTACCTTTCGAGGAAAAGCTGTGAAGGCACCTAAATGATCATTACCATTAGCCTGTTGTGACATACTAATTTGGAGGATGTGTTGCTTATTCTTGTCACCAAGCGATAAGAGCCTAAGAGGCTTGGGTATTTAAGTGAGCCTCGCTCCACCTTCCCTCTGGGGAATCTGCAACAAGGAATCCATTTGACAGTTAGTCACACACCATGACTTGTTGGCACGTACCGTAAGGTATAAAAAAGGTGCGCTTGCTTGGTCGCTCGAACCCTTGAGTGGGGAGACCTAGTTGTGGGCAATCCTTCACCGACAAGAGTCTTTGTCCATACTCCCACGAACCCACGCGTAGACCGGGTTGTGTAGCCTATAATAAATATTTCCTTGTGCTTTAGGACCACCCTTATTTTGATGCGGTTGGACTCTTTGTCAAAAATGTGAACTTGCTGGGCCATTTAAATTGGGGCGAGTTCGTATCTTATGACAATTAGGCCCAAAGCTTCTGAAATGATGGTGGGCCACACTGTAGAAAATTATTTTATGCTTATATTATCTCCCTTGTATGCTTGTGTTTGGGAACATTGCTATTGGATCCATTTGGATCTTTTGTCATGAGATATGGGCTTGTTGGGCCATTTAAACTGGGACAAGAACATATCTTATGATTATTGGGCCAAAGGCTTCTAAATGACGATGGGCCATTTTGTGATTGTGTTCGGAATGTTATCATTTGGATTTAGTTGGGCTCCTTGCCATAAGATATGAACTCGTTGGGCCATTTAAACTGGGATGGGTTCACTCTTATGACAGTTAGCCCGAAAGCTTCTAAAATGATAATAAGTCGATTGGTTTGAATATTTTATTGACTTAGTATGATTTATATATTATGTGCTTCTCATGCACATCATGCACACATATATTATGTTAACACCCTCTGTGTCTTTAAAAAAGACATCATAGATACCGTTGGGTTAGAGAAGGGACAAGACTCACCAAAAAATTGAGAACAGACATGAGTGAATCAGATATTGAGGTATCCCGTATGGATCAGTTGGAAAATAGTCTCACAAAGATTACTGAACAGCTGCAAGCCTTGACTACTGCTGTGGCTGGTATGGCTGTGCCCCGTGCTGGGGGAAATTCTGAAAATATGAGGCGTGAGGAGCCTCCGATTGGGTTGGGGGATGATGTCCCCGCTTTTGATGATGACATGGCAGAATATGAAAAACAGGTAGAATGATTGGGTCTCCGGCAGAATTTCAGAAGCTTCGGGATCAGGTTGAAACACTTACCCGCAAGATCAGGGGTAAATATGAAGAGTTGTTGGATTATGAGGCAATGACATTCGAAGAGCAGTTGCCAGCTCAGTTCAAGATGCCGGATATGGCTAAGTTTAACGGGAATGGGGATCCGAGGGTCCATCTCCGTCAGTATGTTTCGGTCATGAGTTCAGTGGGTTTGTCCAAGCGTCAGGTGCAGAGGATGTTTGGAATGTCACTTGAAGGGGCGCCGGTAGTTTGGTATCCCAGTCTTGAGAAGAAGGTTAAGGAAGATTGGAGGGAGTTAGCTGATGCTTTTATGAAGCAATATGTCACAGACCTGGAGATTGATTTATCACTTCGTGATTTGGAGAACACTAAGCAAAGGCCAGAGAAAAGCTTCAAGGAGTATGTGGACCGATAGAGAAGTCAATTGTTGAAAATGCAGACTAGGCCCTCAGAGAAATACCAAATTAAGATGATCATCAAGGGTACCAAACCCTCCATTTATGGGAAACTGAGGAGGATGACCTCCATGATCAATGACTTCCGACAGTTGAGGGAAACAGTCATGGATATTGAAGAAGAAGAGGCAGAAAACAGGAAGTTCTATGGCCTAAACAGGAGACCCATTGGGGAACATCGGGTACCAAACCTGTTTCTGCGGAGATTGCTGCCATCCAGAATCGGAAATTCTCCAACTTGGGGAGACCCTTGTCTAAGGTGTTGGAGAAATTGAAAAGACAAGGACTTCTGAAACCCTTGGAGACCAAACCACTGCCCAACCCTCCACCACCGCATCTTAACCTGAGCCAATACTGTCACTTCCACCAACAGAAAGGCCATGACACTGATAATTGTGCCCGCCTCCGCCACGAAATTCAGGACCTTATAGACTCCAAAAAGATACCCGACCCTGAAACAGAACGCCCAAACACCCACCAAAATCCTCTACCAACTACCACTCCGGTCCCCCCACCAACCTATATGATAAACTCTGGCCTACCCGAAACCTTATTCTCAAATCCTTTGACCACCAAGCCTATTGCCTTGGAATTTGGGACAGTAATAGTGAAGATGAGACAGATCAAGGGCAGAATTTCTGGCTAGACTTCTCCAGTAGTGATGAAGAAGAAGTGAGGGGAATGACACGCAGTGGGCGTTTCTATAATGATATGACAGAGAAGGGTAAGGAAGTTTTGGCAGATGGCAGAGAAATGGTTGAGAATACAGAGATTACTGAAGGAGATACAGTGCTGAGATAGTTGAAAAAGACTCGAGCTCAAGTGAGTATTTGGGATTTATTGTGTGCATCTCAAGAGCACAGGCGGGCCATGGTTGAGGCCTTGAGTAAGATAGTAGTAACGGAGGATGCCAACCCCGCAATGTTTGTTGGGTCAGTGCAACAGGAGGCTTTGCTGGCTATCACTTTTTCTGAGGAAGAACTCCCGGCTAAGGGGAGGAATCATAATAGACCCTTGTTTATCAGAGCTGAACTAAGGGGTAAAAGAACCTCTTGTGTGATGGTGGATGATGGCTCATCCATTAATGTGTGCCCGTTGAAGATTTTGGCCAAGCTGGGTATAAAGGCAACAGATTTGGATCCCTCTAGTATGACTATCAAAGCTTATGATGATAGTAAGCGAGGAGTTGAGGGTACCTTTGTGGCAGCAGTCAAAGTTGGTCCTATTGAGGACGAGGTTGAGTTCACAGTGTTGGATATCCCAGCCACTTTTGCCTTGTTGTTGGGAAGGCCTTGGTTTCACAAACTCGGGGGTGTGCCCTCTACTTTGCACCAGATGATTAAGTTCCCGTACGGGGGAGAAATTGTTACCATCGAGCTGAGGTGGATAATGTTGTGGCCGCTTTGGAAATATAACCTTTCACAAGGTTCCAAGTGTCGGCAACTTTTGAGGAATGGGTGGATCCTAAGGTTGCTAGGATCATGGGAAAAATAAAGTATGAGCCGGGTAAAGGTTCGAAACTGCCAGATTTTAGAGGACAAACTACTCGGAGGGGTTTGGGATACAAGTCTGATGAGGATAAGCCGAAGGTTAATAAGAAATGATTGAAACTGGCAGATTATTTTGTAAAAGCTTCCGGGTATCAAGGTGAGCCAGAACCGGTGGAGGTCAACGAGATTGTGGTACCTGTTTTGAGATCTTCCAAGAGATGCTGGGTAAGAAGCCGCTGACTGAAGGGGTTATGAAGGAAGAGAATTGGGAAGAAGAGCTGATGAAGTTAGAGAGCCTGACTCTTGAGGAAGGAAAAGAACCTGAAGAGAACCTGGTTACGGAGGATGAAGTGTTGGCCGAGGATGAAGACATTTATCTCCCTGATTTGTTTGAAGACCTCCCGTATTTGCTAGCAATAAAGACAATCATTTTGCTTATTTGCCCGAGTCTTTTTCCTCTAATTTACATTACTTGAGTATATTCGATATCAGATCCACCAAAACAACTTCACTTAATCTTGGTACACTTGAGAATCCTAAGGAAATTTTAATTAGAAGTGAAGTTACCGATGAAGAGCGGGAGAAATTAGAAGAAGTATTAATCAGATTTGCCAAAGTGTTTGCTTGGTCCTATGAAGACATGCCTGGGGTAGACAAAAGCATTGCCCAACACATAATACCAACTTATCCGAATATGAGGCCAGTGAAACAGAAACTTCGACGGATGAGACCAGAATGGGCTGAGAAAGTTAGAGAAGAAGTCAAGAAACATATAGATGTGGGATTTCTGGAAATGGTAAAGTATCCCGAGTGGTTGGCTAATATTGTGCCGGTGCCGAAGAAAGACGAAAAAGTCAGAATGTGTGTCGATTACAGAGATCTCAACAAAGCTTGCCTGAAAGATGATTTTCCGTTACCGCACATAGATGTTCTAGTTGACAGTGCGGCTTTATCTGCTATGTATTCATTTGCAGATGGGTTTTCGGGGTACAATCAGGTTCTTATGGCTGAAGAAGACAAGCACAAAACTACATTCGTCACAGAGTGGGGCACTTATTGTTACAAGGTAATGCCGTTTGGACTCAAGCATGCAGGAGCTACTTATCAGCGGATGGCCACTACATTATTTCATGATTTGATGCACAAAGAGATTGAAGTGTATGTGGATGGCATGATAGTGAAATCAGATACCAGAATCGAGCATATAGAGGCACTTGAAAAGTTCCTTCAGAGAGTTGACAAATACAACTTACCGTTGAATCCTAAGAAGTGTGTTGTGGAGTAACATCGGGGAAATTGCTGGGTCATATAGTGGGAATGGGTGGAATAGAGGTGGATTCTGAGAAAATCAAGGCAATTACTGAGATGCCGGCACCGAAGGCAGAGAAAGAAGTCAGAGCTTTCTTGGGGAAGATTCAGTATATCAGTCGGTTCGTTGCCAAGTTGACATCAGTATGTGAGCCTATCTTCAAACTGTTGAGAAAAGATCAGCCAGTGAGATGGAATGAACAGTGTCAGACAGCCTTCGATAAGATCAGAGAGTATATGGTAAAGCCTCCTCTATTGAAACCTCCGAGACCGGGCAGACCTTTGATATTGTATTTGGCCATAGAATCAGAAGCACTGGGGTCAATGATGGTACAAGCAGATGAAACAGGGGTAGAACATGCAGTTTATTATCTTAGTAAGAAGATGCTCCCGTATGAGGCTCGGTATCAAGAGGTAGAGAAGAGTTATCTTGCAGTAGTATGGGCTTCCAGAAAGTTGCGGCATTATTTCCAGTCTTACAAGATCCAGGTAGTGGCGAAAGAAAATCCTCTGAAATATCTGCATTCAGTGCCTTCATTAGTGGGGAAGTTGGGCAGATGGTTAGTACTACTGACAGAATTTGACTTGAGTATCTCACCTCCAAAGTGATCAAAGGGCGAGCAGTAGCAGAGTTTCTGGCATTGCAACCTGTTGATGAGGATTAGTATAAGTTTGAATTTCCAGATGAAGAAATCCAAGCAATAACGGTTCAGAGATGGAAGATGTTTTTGACGGAGTAGTAAATTACAAGGGAGCCGGAATTGGGATCGTGATAGTGACCCCCGAGGGAGAGACTTTACCTTTGGCCAAGAGGTTGACGTTCAGAGTGACTAACAACATGGCCGAATATGAGGCATGCGCTTTTGGTTTGACAGCATTGATAGCCT
The DNA here is from genome assembly GCA_019454045.1 of Zanthoxylum bungeanum. NCBI lineage: Eukaryota > Viridiplantae > Streptophyta > Magnoliopsida > Sapindales > Rutaceae > Zanthoxylum > Zanthoxylum bungeanum. The sequence continues at coordinate 77,473 of SKCR01029055.1, read as the reverse complement.
TGAAAGTTGAGAGTGTGGAAGTCTACGGAGATTCTATGTTGGTAGTCCAGCAGATGCGAGGAGGATGGGAATTGAAAGAAGAACGGTTGAAACCTTACCTTCTTCACCTCATAAAGTTGGCACAGGTTATCCCCAATTGTAAGTTTCAGCACTTGCCGAGAGAAGAGAATCAGATGGCAGACGCATTGGCTACACTTGCAGCAACTTGGGAAAATCTAGAGAAGTTAGTAATGAGACCATTGGTACTGACAACAACAAGCAGACCCGTCTATGACATAGAAAAAGTTTTGGAAGTAGAGGTTGACGATGGTAAACCTTGGTATCATGACATTCAGAGGTATCTGGAACACGGGGAACTCCCTGAAGGGGCAGGCAGAAAAGACAGAATAGTCATTCAGAAGTTAGCTTCTCAGTATGTGATCTTGAAAGGAGAACTGTACAAGAGGCAAGCAAACGGTATTCAGCTGAAGTTTTTGAGAAAAGAATAAGCTCAGCATGTAATGGAAGAAGTACACGCCGGGGTATGTGGTCCGCACATGAACGGGTTGAATCTGTCCCATAAGATTGTGAGACAGGGGTTTTACTGGTCAACCATGTAAGCAGACTGCGCAAAGATGGTAAAGCACGGTCATGATTGTCAAGCACATGATAATTTGAATCACTTGCCACACACAGAGTTGCACGGGTTGTCAGAGCCTTGGCCTTTCTCAGCATGAAGAATTAATATGATTGGAGAAATTCGACCGAATGCATCGAATGGGCATCACTTCATAGTAGTAGTAGTAGATTACTTCTCAAAGTGGGTGGAAGCTGAGTCGTTCCGCAATGTTACAGCAAAGCAGATGGCAAAGTTTATAGCTCGGAATCTCATTTGTCGGTACGGTATGCAGCATCATGTAGTGACAGACAACGGAGTTCAGTTTCAAGGAGAGACGAAGGCAATGTTACAGAGATACGGGATAGGCCACCATAAGTCGTCACCGTACAGACCGCAGGCAAATGGGGCAGTTGAGGCAGCCAACAAAACTATAAAGATAATTTTAGCTAAGATGACAGAGAACTGCAGAGATTGGGGCGAGAAACTACCATATGCTTTGTGGGGGTACAGAACATCAGTAAGAACAGCAACGGGGGCTACACCTTACTCTTTGGTCTATGGAATGGAAGCAGTATTGCCAGTAGAAATGGAAATACAGTCTATGAGGGTATTAGCAGAGGCAGAATTACCGGAAGAAGAATGGGCCACACAGAGGTTTGATCAGTTAGCATTGCTGGATGAGAAGAGAACGAAGTCTTTTTTATCACATGTAGTTGTATCAGAAGAGACTAGCCCGAGCATTCAACAAGAAAGTACGCCCCACCAAGATTAGAAAGGGTGATTTGGCACTTAAGCAATCAAGGCCGTCGACGACAGATCCAAGAGGAAAGTTCAGACCTAACTGGGAAGGACCTTACATAGTGCAGAAAGTAATGGGAAATATAGCAGTGTTGGAAGGGAATGAGTTCACCGAGCCGATCAACGTAGACAGATTGAAGTAGTACTTTGCCTGAGGGAGAGAAGACCAAGAAGTCACCAAGGGAATTGGCAGAGGACCTAACCCAACGGAATAGGAAAATCATTCATGCATACACGTAACCTTGCATTCTCTTCGTGTTTGTTTTTGTTTCGTGTTTACAGGTTCGAAGAAAGGAGAAAGCGGTAAAAATGAGCCAAGCAGCATCAGCGCAGTTTCAGCTGGGGGGCGAGGCCCATATCAGCTGGGGGGCGAGGCCCTACTTAATCATCAGTTTGAGGGCGAGGCCCATATCAGCTTGGGGGCGAGGCCCCACCTCATCATCAGTCTAAGGGCGAGGCCCAAGTCAGCCTGGGGGCGAGGCCCATATCAGCTTCAGGGTCGAGGTACCCCTGCTATCAGTTGTAGTTCCGGGATGTGTCCTAGGGTCGAGGGCCTACTACATCATCTGTTAGAGGGCGAGGCCCTCATTTCCAGCGGTATCGGGATACATCCCAGGGTCGAGGTGCCCCCATTGTCGGTTGCAGTTATTGGGATGCGTCCCAGGATCGAGGTCCAATGCATCATCAGCTCGGCGGAGCAGCAGGCAAGACAGGTGGCAGCTGGCGAGCCAGGTAAGTGAAAATACATTGCATAACTTTGATAGGATTGTTCAAAGTCACACACTGCACAAATCCCATCAAAGTGGGGGCGACTGTAGGCATTGCATTTTTGCATGTGAAACCCGATGATGAGTCTCAGTTGGAGGCACTACCATTTAAATTGCGAAAGCCTTGGGAAACGGACATCGGAAGGGAAGAGTCAAGAATCGACTCATTGACGGATTAAGTTCACTAGTTTAGCTTCGAGTAACTCGTTTAGTTTCTATTTTAAAAATTATGCCCGGCCCAAGACACTCACAAATCACCTAACCTCGGCCCAAAACCCCCGCAAGCCCTTTGACCTTGACCTAAAACCCCCGCAAGCCCACACACCTAGCCCACACAAACCAACACACACCAAGCCAAGCCCACCCACACACAACAAGGCCCACACAAATTAAATATTACAACTTCCTAATTTAAAATATTTTGTCCCCCCTCAATCTTGTGTATACCACTCTTGAAAATCCTAAATGAATACCAAAATCCTTTCCTTATGAGACAATGAGAAAACCCTAGCCCTCTTCTATATAAACATGCACTAACCAAGCCAACCCTCCTCTCCACTCTCTCTAATACACGCCCAAGCTCTCCCCCTCCTCTCATTCATGTTTTTTTGACAAGAATTACAAGCTCTCACAATTCAATTCAATTCACACCTAATACAAGAATAACAAGTAAAAATTCTCTCCATCTCTTTCCCCTAATCACCGAAAATCATACCTCCATTTAGCAACCTTGTATCACCGAAAAACAGCCCATGTACCCCCCCTAAAACACGCATACAGTAGCCCTAAAACTCGCCAAAACATCAACCTAAATCATCCAAAAAAATGACAAAAACAGCAGCCCCGTAAGCCCCCTATAGCACCGAAAATTGCACTGCATTCTGCCCTCTACAAGACCGAAACTGCCTCACAAAAAACTGCAGTGATTACCAAAATTTTCAGCCCCCAAAACAGCCCCTAAATACCCTAAACTAGTGAGTAAAAAAAATGCACATCTAACTCTTAAAAACACAAAAAAAAAGTCTGCACTTAAAGCGTTTAAAAACATCAAAAACAGTAGCCTAAAACACCAAAACAGTGAACTGAAACAGTGAGCAGAAAATACAGCGAAAATAGTAGAAAATCGAGACCAAACAGCGAACAAAACAGTAAAACAGTGAGCTAAGACGCTAAATCAGTGAATCGGAGAGTTGAGGAGCTTTACCCTTCCGATCTCCGCGAAACGCAAGCCCGAAAGTCGGCAAAAAAGGTTAGACCTGAGGGTATTTTTCACACTTGTTTTCAGTTTCGTTTTTACTATTCATTGAGCTTTATTCGCATGGTTATGATGTTTAAATGCATGTTGCGGCCCTTGAGTAGATAAATATGTATGTGTTATGAATATGATGTGTGTTGTGGGCATTGGATAAAATGAAAGGCGTGTCGCCTCTTGAGGTATATCGGATGGAAACCCGGACATAAATTTCATAGTCGATTCCGAATGGACGGTATTATGATCTGTACTCGGGCCACAACTCCACGTACCACTTGAGTAAACAGCATGTTCTTTTGTTTAATTTTGAGTTGTTTAATTATTCCGCCATTTAATTTTCTGCACGTTATTTATTTATGTAATGATGAGAAAAGCGCATGGGCTTAGTAAGTGCGATGAAAGGTCCTCTTATTGAAGAGGTTAAGATCCTTTACCACGATGCTTCACCGCGCCGAGTATTTTTGTGTTTACTTTTGTCTTTATTTGTGCATATTATATGTTTATTGCTTATGGGCTTAGTAAGTCGGATTAAAGGCCCTCCGTTTCACTTGGATAAGATCCTTTACCACGATGCTTCGCCGCGCCGATGACGTACATTCGATTGGACGTGAGATGTATTCAATCGGATATACAAAGTCTGATATCTTGTCTTTGTTATTATGCCTTTATTTTATGCATGTTATATGTTCATTGCGCATGGGCTTAGTAAGTCGGATTAAAGGCCCTCTGTTTCACGGGATTAGATCCTTTACCACGATGCTTCGCCGCGCCGAGTATTTTTGTGTTTACTTTTGTCTTTATTTGTGCATATTATATGCTTATTGCGTATGGGCTTAGTAAGTCGGATTAAAGGCCCTCCGTTTCACGGGGATAAGATCCTTTACCACGATGCTTCACCGCACCGGATGACATACATTCGATTGGACGTAAGATGTGTTCAATCGGATATACAAAGTCTGATATCTTATCTTATTATTATGCCTTTATTTTAAGCATATTATATGCTCATTGCGCATGGGCTTAGTAAGTCGGATTAAAGGCCTCCGTTTCATGGGGATAAGATCCTTTACCACGATGCTTCGCCGCGCTTCTGTCATGTCACTTATTTTTTGTACATCATGTTGCTTATTCATGCATGTATTATGAAATTCCATATAGTTGCATCATTTACCTTAGTCTTGGCTTAATGTATTATAATTTATGCATCCATGTTGTGAAGGCGTGTGGACATTATTTCTTGTGGTATTCGGATGGAAACCCAGACATAAATTCTGTAGCCGATTCCGAATGGACGGTAGTGCGGTCTGTACTTGGGATACAATTCCACGTACCACTTGGAAAAGTATTCACATGCATGTTTGTGCTCATATTTGTTATCATCTTTCGCATCACATATAACATGCTTAATCAGAAATTTGTAGTGTCCACATGTGCGCACTTGCATCTCTCTCATTCTTTGCATTTTTCTTCTTCCAATCATGATTAATCAAATTCTTTGGCATTACATCATGGCACGTTTATCTTTAATGTACGAGTGCATCTTTAGTGGTTTATCTTTTGCGTGTTTAAATTCGCATCTTTCTTAATCTCTTCAAGTTATGCGGTTTATGTTGATTTTGTTTATTATGTAGTTATTTGATCTTATTTCATATGCCTTTATAATGCGCTTATAACATGAGATGTTCGCTTTTATTTGATTTCCTTTATATTGCATGACAATATTGCCATGGTTGTTTGTGTTTATGTTTGCATGAATGATTGAACTCTTATGATTTTATATGCTTTTTGTTGCATGCAACTTAGCAATAGGACTTGATTTCATGTATGTTTAGATGTAAGCTTTATATTCATGTATGTGAACTTAGGATTGTGGTGGACTTTGAAATATATGTCATAGGCTTGGTTGGATTATTGCATAAATCTTTACATTACAAGTGGCATTAAGTAAGGGACCATTCCGAACCCAATGGTTTGAGGTCTTCCCTTGCGAGGGGTGAGTACGGCCTTAAATCTTTGTCCCGGTTCACACCGGGTGGTGACTCCCTTATTCTCCGGTTTAGTCCCCCGTGGCTACTCTGTACTCCCAACCGGGCCGCGAGCCCAGAACAACATGCGTCGCCTAGGTCCTGTTGTCCACTGTGGGTAGAAGCCGAATCATTCCGCAATGTTACAACAAAGCAGATGGCGAAGTTTATAGCTCGAAATCTCATTTGACGGTATGGTATGCCACATCATGTGGTAACGGATAATGGAGTCCAATTTCAGGGAGAAACCAAGGCAATGCTACAGAAGTATGGAATAGGCCATCAAAAGTCCTCACCATACAGGCCACAGGCTAATGGGGTAGTCGAGGCAGCCAACAACACAATAAAGACGATTTTGGCGAAGATAACAGAGAATTATAAAGATTGGGCTGATAAGCTGCCATATGCCTTGTGAGGGTACAGAACATCTGTGAGAATAGCAACATGAGCTACGCCTTACTCCTTGGTCTATGGAATGGAAGCGGTACTTTTGGTGGAGGTTGAGATACAAGTACATGCGGGTACTAGCAGAAGCAGATTTGCCTGAACGAGAATGGACCTCGCAAAGGTTTGAGCAGTTAGCATTGATGGATGAGAAGAGGATGAAGTCCTTGCATCACATGCAGATATATCAGAAGAGGTTGGCTCGAGCATTTAATAAGAAGGTGCGTCCTACCCAGATCAAGAAAGGTGATTTGGTACTCAAGCAATCAAAGCCATCGACGACAGACCCGAGAGAAAAGTTCAGGCCAAATTGGGAAGGACCCTACATTGTTCAGAAGATAATGGGAAATGGAGCAGTGAGAATGTCGGACTTGGAAGGGAATGAGTTCACTGAGCCAATCAATGTTGACAAATTGAAGCTGTATTTTGCCTGAGGGACGAAAGACTGAATAGTCACCCACAGAGGACCTAACCCAACGGGGATAAAGAGAACTCATGCATGCATGCACATATATAACCCATTATTGCATTACTTTTGTGTGTTTCGTGTTTTGTTTTTATATTCACAGGTTTCGAAGAAGAAAAGAAAAAACGGCAATGACAAGCCAATCAGAAACAGCGAAAGCACTGTATTGAATTTGGGTAGAAATCCTAGGGCTGAGGTCCAAATCGGTGTTAAGATTCAGATGGTGATCTGAGGGTTGAGGCCCATTTTGAGTTTGAGTTTCGGGTATGGATCCTGGGGGCGAAGCCCACATGATCAGTTGTAGAGAGGAATAGTTCCTTAGAGTGAGTGAGTGAGTTAAAAAAAATTGAGTGAGAGAGAAGTCTTTGATGGGTAAACATATGTCCGGTGATGACATTGTGTGCTGTAGAGAGAAGTCTTAGAAACGAGAAGTGCGAGATGCGCTCTTATCTGGTATTCGGAATGGATTGATCTCGGCTAGACTCATAAAGCACTTGGTAAAGGTATCTCAACAGTAGAAGGCTAGCGGTTGATGAGATGACTAGTTGAAGAGATGGCGGATCGGTGAATGACCGTTTTCCTGGATGTCCACACTGATTTGCCTTTGCTACGATGCATGATATGGTTGGAAAATAAAGAAAGAAAATTCTCTGCAATGAAAAAAAAATAGACCGCCTATAACCAATAAGCATGAAGCTACCCATGGGCGAGTATTAGGACCACCATGAGGATAAATGCTACCTTAAAGGGTAGGTGTGTCAAGAAAAAAAAAAGAAAGAGAACGAAGAAAGAAAAAAAAAGAGAGAAAGAAAAAAAAAGAGGTTCAAAATGAAAAGAAAGAGACGATGCAATAAAAGAAGACCATATATCACAGAATGTGACCCAGACATCCAGATTGGTTAGACCCATTGGTCCGATTCTCCGAAGCGAAATCATCGAGTTGGCTGACTTATGGAAAAAGCTGCGAAAGAGCCTTAGCACACACACACTAAGAGTCTAGTTCAGATCACCCGTTCAGAGGAATAGGTTTGAGTGTGTCGAGTACTTTGAAGATTCTTTGGCTTTGACGTGAAGCACCCGTTGAGGACAAAAATTTGTTTAGCTATCAAGATTATCTCGAAGAGAGGCACTACAGTGTGTTGAAAAAGAGTATCAGCATCAGTTTCTGCAAGGTATGGCATCTGGGGGCGAAGCCCACGTCAGTTCAGCATCAGTTTCTGCCGGGTATGGCATTCTAAGGGCGAAGCCCACGTCAGTTCAGTATCAATTTCTACCGGGTATGGCATGCTGGGGGCGAAGCCCATGTCAGTTTAGTATCAGTTTCTGCCAGGTACGACATTCTGGGGGCGAGGCCCACCTATGACATCAGATTAGTTCAGCCAGGTACGGCACTCGGGTATGGAGACATCAGATCAGTTTTGCCAGGTACGGCACTCCGGGTATGGAGATATCACACTGCGACACCCTAGGTACGGGGTTAGCACTCAGACATTTTGGCTCTCTAGGTGCGGAGACGTCACTGTGTGACACCCTAGGTACGGGGATAGCACTCAGATATTTTTAGCTCTCTAGGTACGGAGATGTCACTGTGACACCCTAGGTACGGGGGTTAGCACTCAAACATCCGTAACACTCTAGGTACAAAGGCATCACTACGACACCCTAGGTACGAAGTTAGCACTCAGACATCTGTGGCACTCTAGGTACAGAGGCATCACTGCGACACCCTATGTATGGGGTTAGCACTCAGACATTTGTGGCTCTTTAGGTACGAAGACGTCACTGCGACACCCTAGGTACGGGGTTAGTACTCAGACATTTGTGGCTCTCTAGGTACGAAGACGTCACCGCAACACCCTAGGTACGGGGTTAGCACTCAAACATCTGTGGCACTCTAGGTACGGAGGTGTCACTGCGACACCCTAGGTACGGGGTTAGCACTCAGACATCTGTGGCTATCTAGGTATGGAGACGTCACCGTGACACCCTAGGTACTGGGTTAGCACTTAGACATCTGTGGCACTCTAGGTACATAGGTGTCACCGCGACACCCTAGGTACGGGGTTAGCACTCAGACATCTGTGGCACTCTAGGTACGGAGGTGTCACCGCGACACCCTAGGTACGGGGTTAGCACTCAGATATTTGTGGCTCTCTAGGTACGGAGACGTCACTGCGACACCCTAGGTACGGGGTTAGAACTCAGACATTTGTGGCACTCTAGGTAAGGAGGCGTCACCGCGACACCCTAGGTACGGGGTTAGCACTCAGACAACAACAACATCACTGCGACACTCTAGGTACGGAGATGCAACCGCGACGCCCTAGGTATGGGATTTAGCACTATCAACTCAACACAGCAGGCGGACCATGTGGCAGCTGGCGAGCCAGGTAAGTAAAAATGCATTGCACATACTTTGATAGGAATTATCATCGTCACACACTACACAAGTCCCATCAAAGTGGGGGCGACTGTAGGCATTGTATTTTTGCATATGAGCCCGATGATGAGTCTCGTATAGAGGCACTATCTCTTTAGTTGTGAAAGTTGTGGGAAACGGACGTTGGAAGGGTAAAGTTGGAAAACAGAATTTTTGGTGGATTTATCCAAGTTGTTTAGCTTCGGTTGCTTGTTGGACTTCCGTTTCAAAGCTTATCTCAGGCCCAAAACCCCCATAGACCACTTACCGAACCCAAACCAAACCCAAAATACCCAAACCAAACCCAAAATACCCAAGCCCACCAAGTCAAGCCAAGTCCACGCCCAAGGGAGGATGATGCACGCCCAAAGCCTCTTTATTTAGGTAAATACATATTTATCACATGCTAAAATCTTGTAAAATCCTTACCTAAATAAAAGAAATCAAATCAAATCCCTACCAAATCAAATCCAATCACCACCCAAAATAAGGAGATCTATTCCTTATGAAGAACCAATTAGGAGATTCTTTCCTATTCAAATAAGGAAAGTCTTCTCTCATTTGCCTATGAAAAGAGACCTTCACCCCCATTCACAACCCTAGCTCATATACCTCTTTCACACGCCTAAAGTACTCCCTTAAGACTCCATTGCACATCCAAGCATCCCATTGAAGTCCCCATTGCCGCACCACCAAGCCAGGAAACCTAGCTTTGCCGCACCTTCACACCCTTCATCAATACCCTTCACGCCCAAGCCTCTTTTCATAGCCCTCCATTTCCGAATTTTAGCCACCATCCATAGCCCCAAAACACACCAAAATAAGCCTCATTCACAGCCCTCAAGTGCCGCAAAACACCCCCCAAATACAGCCCCAATTGTGCGCCCAAAACAGCCCCAAAAACGCCCATACTGTACCTTGAACTGCCGCAACTTAGCTCCATGTTCTGGTCCGTTTTGGAAGTGAGTTAAGCCAGCAAAACAGCCCCGAAATCACCTAAAAACTGCACCAAAAATCTGCACAAAGTTCCCCTTAAAAGCCCCCAAAATCGCAAGCCAATTAGCCTTCAAAATCACCCAAAACAGTCCACTAATCGACCAAAATAGTGACCTGAAACACAGCAGCAAAACAGCAGCAAAACGGACTTAAAACAGTAGCCCAAGCATCAAAACAATGAGGAAAAACATTGAGTAAACAAATCGGAAAAGTATCGCCCCTTCCAACGGACTTGGAACGCGCTTCCAAAAATCGACAAAAGAGGTTAGACCTGAGGGCACCTTTTTACTTATCTCCTTTATTTTTAGTTTATTTATTTTTGATATATAATTGCATGAGAGTCGTTTGAGGCATGATTTGATTGTTGGATGGATGGGACATGTGTTCCCTTTTGTGGTATATAGGATGGAAACCCGGACGTAAATTCCGTAGCCGAATCCGAATGGACGGTAGTGCGATCTGTACTCGGGATACAACGCCACGTACCACTTAAGAGACATATGTTTCGTTCCATCCAAATTTGTATTTGAGCATGACATAGTTCATAGGTTGTTTATTTATTGTTTTAAGCATGATTTAATTTAGTTTCGTTATTTAATTTTAAAGCGTGATTATGTTATTTAGGCATGTTGTTTCTTTACTCTTTATGCATGATGTTTAGTTTAGTTTATATTCATGTTTAAGTAATTATTTGTTTATGTTGGTTTCATGGCTCAATATGTTCAATGTGTGATATTACGTGTTTGTTGTTTAAAGACTTACTTTCAAGCATGCAAACTTAGATTAAGATTTATTTAGCGGAAGCATATTAGATCTAAGTGACCTTTGAACATGATTATTGAGTAGATGCGGTTGATTTATTGCACAAATTATATCATCACAATGACATAAGTAAGGGACCATTCCGAACCCAACGGTTTGAGGTCTTCCCTTGTGAGGGGTGAGTGCGGCCTTAAATCTTTATCCCGGTTCACACCGGGTGGCGACTCCATTATTCTCTAGTTTAGTTCCCCGCGGACTACTCCGAACTCTCAACTAGGCCCTGAGTCTAGAACAGCGTGCGTCGCCCAAGTTCTGTGTCCTACAGACGCTATGGGTCATAACTTTCCAACAATCTCCCACTTGGCTTATAGCCAGTCACTCAAGCATCTAATACATGAACTATGTACATGTCGCTCAAACTTTTACTGAGGAATCACTTTCGTCAGCTGATATAGCATGTTGTCATCTGATGCGACCTTCTCGACCTTCACATCGACACGATTTATGATCTCGCATATCAGATGGAAACGTCGAAGAACATGCTTGGATCATTGATGAGACAGCGGTTCCTTAGCCTGCGCTATAAGCCCCGTTATTGTCACAATACAATGGAACGGGCTCAGCTGCTAACGGAACTACTCCTAATCCAATTAGGAATTTTCGGATCCAAACTGCTTCCTTTGCTGCTTCAGCTGCAGCAATGTACTCCACTTCTGTTGTTGAATAGGTAACAGTCTCTTGCTTAGAAGATTTCCAGCTCACTGCGCCATTATTCAAACAAAATTTGTACCCGGATTGCGACTTATAGTCGTCTTTGTCGGTTTGGAAACTTGCATCGATATACCCAGTTACCTCAAGTTCTCCATCTCCATAGATTAAGAAAACATCCTTAGTTCGTCTAAGATACTTTAGGATATTCTTAACCACCATCCAGTGACCTTCACCTAAATCGGCCTGATAGCGACTACACATGCTCAAAGCATATGAGACATTAGGTCATGTACATATCATGGCATACATGATCGATCCGACTGCCAAGGCGAATGGTATCCGACTCATGTTGTCTCTCTCATCTTGAGTTTTAGGACACATGTCCTTAGATAGATAGACGCCATGTGACACTGGCAATAATCCTCTCTTAGACTGATCCATGTTGAATCTCTTCAACACTTTGTCAATATACGTACTCTGGGAGAGTCCAAGCAGCTTTCTAGATCTATCCCGGTAGATCTTTATTCCCATAATAAAGACTGCTTCTCCCAGATCTTTCATGGAGAATTTCAATGAAAGCCAAGCTTTCACCGACGTTAGCATGGGAATGTCATTGCCTATAACCATAACGTGATTCATCATCTGTAAAGGTTACGAAGTATTCATATCCACCTCTAGCCTGGCTAGACATGGGCCCACAAACGTCACTATGAATGAGGGCTGACAGTTCTGTGGCACGTTCACATTTACTGTTAAAAAGTGATTTAGGCATTTTGCCTAATAAGCAAGATTCGCAGACGTCATATGAATTTGGATCAAATCCGTCCAAGTACCCACTCTTCGAAAGTGTGGATATGCGAGTCTTGTTTATGTGTCCCAGACGACAGTGCCACATATAAGTTTCATCTTTGTTACTCATTTTGAGCCTTTTGTTTGTTATATTATATGTTTGAGATAGATTTATATTCAAAATATAAAGACCATTATTTGCAACAACAGTGCAAATTTCTACATCATTTTTATATAAGTAACACCCAGTGTTGCGAAATATAAAAGTATACCCACATTGGGTTAACATAGATACAGATATGATATTCTTAGTCAAACTAGGTACATAATAACAGTCATTTAGTTCAAGTACATGCCCCGAGGGCAGTTCCAAAACAAAAGTGCCCACGGCCAAAACAACAACAGGTGTCCCATTTCCAACACGTAGATCAATCTCCCCTGAAGCCAGTCTCCTGCTAATCTACAGATCCTGCACATCAGAACATATATGAGTACCACAACCAGAATCAAAAATCAAATTTTTAAAACTAGAAGTAGTCATGTTTATTTCAATAACAAACATACCTATGGCTGGTGCCTTGCCCGCCTTTATCTCCTTCTGGAGCGCCTTGTACTCGCGGCAGTCATACTTCAAGTGACCCCGCTTGCCGCACTGGAGGCAAACATCCTGAGATTTGTCCTTAGGCTTCCCAGAAGCCTTGGACGATTTAGCCTTGACCTTTCTTTTATGATTCTTCTTCTTCACACCTCCAGTTGCCTTGGGCCCAGCCCTCGGTGTCTGAGATGTCGAAGCAAAGTTCGCCTCGCGCTTGTTGCCCTTGAGAAGCTCATTCTCAACTTCCTTGAGAGTAGACAATAACTCTCCAAAAGTATCATCTGTTTCATCAAATTATAGTTTATGATGAATTATCGCAAGTACTAGCGATGTAAGTCTCAGGTTAAGACCAAATACACCTACCCTGAAGCGAACTCCCATAGACATATTTACATACTACCAATGGGATTCCACGGGGTCTATCCAGAGCGAAGTTGTTTTCCGTACCAATCTGTAAAACACAACCTCCTATCGCACTTGCATAAGTATCCTATACTTAAACATATGAGAACTATGCTGTTATGCCCTCACAACGCGCACAAGTGTAATATTAGTCTATTCCGCATTATCGATGTCTAGTCTCGATAATACTACGACAAGGGATATTTAATGATTAAAACTTTATGGATTGATATTGTTTCATATCATCTCAATCCGGAACTAATCATATGGACTTTTACCATTTATATATATCAAAGTAAATGAATCACAAAACGATAAGAGGCAATTTCATTACTATATAGTTAATTTTGTACAAAAACACAATGTCTTTTACAAACAGTGACGCTATGGGTCATAACTATCCAACAATCCATACTTTCGAAGAGTGGCTACTTGGACGGAGTTGATCCAAATTCATATGATGTCTGCGAATCTTGCTTATTAGGTAAAATATCTAAATCACCTTTTAGCGGTAAAGGTATACGTGCTACCGAACTGTTAGCCCTCGTTCATAGTGACGTATGTGGGCCCATGTCTAGCCAGGCTAGAGGTGGATATGACTACTTCATAACCTTTACGGATGATGCATTGCGTTATGGTTATGTGTATCTTATGAGACACAAGTCGAAAAACCTTTGAGAAATCAAAGAGTTTCGACGCGAAGTGGAAAAACAGACCGGCAAAAGAATTAAGACATTACAGTCGGACCGTGGTGGAGAATACTTAAGCAATGAGTTTCTTGATTACTTGAAAGAGTATGGTATTCTTTTATAGTGGACTCCTCCCGGAACACCTCAGTTAAATGGTGTGTTCGAACGGAGAAATCGAACTTTATTGGATATGGTAAGGTCGATAATGAGTCACACAGAGCTACCTACTTCCTTATGGGGATATGCATTGAACAGTGCAATACTTATTTTGAATAAGGTTCCGTCAAAGTCTGTTCAACAGACTCCATATGAGATATGGACAGGAAAGAAATCGGTTTCTCATTCCTGAAATTTGGGGATGCTGGGCATACATTAAACGTTTGGAACGTACCAAATTAGAACCTAAATCGGATAAATGCCTATTTGTAGGTTATCCTAGGGAAACCAAAGGATATTACTTTTACAACCCACAAGAGAACAAAGTATTTGTTGCTCTATATGCGGTTTTCCTTGAGAAGGAATTCCTTAATACAGTGGTGAGTGGGAGGAAAGTAGAACTCGATGAAAATCGGAGTGATACTGTTTCTGACACAGAATCCTTAACGGAACAAGAACAGTTCATCAGGGATGAGACTGTACCACAATCTTGGAATACACAAGAACCGCGTAGGTCAGAGGGAGTCAGAAACCACCCTGAGAGGTATGAGTTTCTGATCTCACCTCATGTAGATATCAATCTTATTGAGGAAGATGAACCGGCTACGTTTAATACTTCTCTTTGGCCGAATATCACAATGGAATTTTTTGTGTTCATCGTCTTCCATAATCCGATCAAAGTGAGTATGATTCCGTCATTCTTCTTTGAGTATTCATTCTTTTTCATTACTTAAATCGATCTTGGGATTGTAATAGAAACCAATAATGCCTTTCCAAACACTCTTCGGTATGGCACATTCTAATGGGTGTCTTGAAAGTTGTCCGGTAGGTCCATAATGCATCATCTAACTTTTTGAACCAGTCATTCCTTGTTGAACAAACAGTTCTCTCCCAAATTCTTTTGATTTCTCTATTCGAAACTTCAACCTGACCACTTGACTGCGGATGGTAAGGAGTAATAACTTTATGAGTAACTATGTATTTGGCTAGAAGAGCATCAAATTATTTATTCCAGAAGTGTGTTCCACCATCACTGATGATTGCTCAAGGTGTTCCAAAGTGAGTGAAAATATTTTTCTTGTAGAAATGTAAAATCACATTGGAATCATTTGATGGTAGTGTGTTGCTTCAACCCATTTGGCGACTTCCATATGTTGGAACAAAGAGTCCTATAAAATCAATCTCATATACATAAAATATCTCCACTTCGAGAATTCTTTGAAGAGGTTGATGAGTGGTAAATGTATCACTATTTCCCACTCATTTGACCTAATATTTTGTATAGATTCTTGATTTTTGTGAATATTTTGATGTGTTTTGGGTTATTTTTTTATATAAATAAAGGTTCATGACTCTCTGGAAGTGAGTTGGGGCCAAAATAGTGAAAAATAGACAAAATGGCAAAAATTATAATATCACGCGTCGCGATCGCTAACATGCAATGCCTATTAAAATATGCCCTAACATATGTCACAATCTAAGAAGTTTGCAAAAATGCACTGAATACTAACATGCGTCGTGACACGTGTTATCATCACAACAGATGTGCTAACGTGCGTCGTGCCACATGTCACCATCATTTGTTACCGATAATCACCATCACCACGTGTCATCTATGTGTCAGCCACATGGCGTCCACATCAGTCACATGCCGAGTCAGCTTGCCACATGTCGGACACATCATCATTAGCCAATCATCTTGTGCCATATCAACAATGGATTACCATTGAGTAATCATTTAGCTGTTGTGCTGCGCTGCCACGTGTCAATAGTGCCACGTTTGGCACCGTAAATTATGGCACTTTGCGGCGAGCAAAAAGGTGCGCTTCGCGACGTGACCCACCTTGTGAGGTCTATAAATTCAGTCAAATTTTCTGATTCAATTCATAATTTTCTCTCTGTAATTCCTAGTGAATACTAAAAGTATTGTATCTTGTTTGTTTAAATTCAGTTATGTAATTAATTTTATTTACTTTTACGCACAGTACTTACTTTTCGCTACTTTTTCAGTTTTTAATTTTACTCAATGAAGAGGTAACTCTCTTCTGCTGGGGTAAAAGATAAAGATTTTATTATTACTATTTAGATTAATCTCCCTTAATTATAATATAATAACTATTTAAAACCTGACTTAATGAGGATACCGCCATATTGGCCGGTTGGTAATTAATTATAAATTGGTTTTAACGTGATTGGTCGGTTGGTAATTAATTATTAATTTGACTTAATCAGGTTACCGCCTATATGGCTGGTTGGTAGATCACACAAGTTAATATATTATATTAAGGGAGATATATAAAATAGTAGTAATAAAAGTGGATCATTTAATCCCCAGTATTTTCTTTTATTGTTCTTTACCTTTTTAATTTCCAGTTTTTACTTTTCAGCATTTTACTTTATGTTTTTTATTTTTAAGCTTTTAGCAATTGTAAATATGTGTCGTAGCTAAGTCTGTTATCTGGGGTTGTGATGAAATCCAATATCATCGGTTTATAAGGGGTTATTTTATAGTTTGGGTAATATAAAAGTTTACTTATTAAGTCTTAAGCTTAATGCTTCTTGTTGACTGGCCACTAATAAGATTGATCTGGAAAACTTAAAATAAACTTGACAAAGGAATTTTAGGTTTCAGCCTTAGACTTAATAGCCCACGATCTTTCTTGAGGATAGATAATCCTTTAATAGATTTCCTTACAGAATAGACATATATCTGCCGGGCTGGGGGTAGCCACAATTGGAACTTAATCTTAATGAATTCAGGTAACTTGATTGATATAGACATATGATTAATTGGGTTACACTGGGTATTTGCATCCGACCATCGATAGAGGCTTTTACAGAATTTCATGTTCCAGGTTAGTAAATTACTATATTACACAAACATAAGATAACCACTTCATCTTTAAAAGATATTGGAAAGATTCACAACCCTGTATAGTTTCTAAATATTGAATTTTCTACAACTACTTTCTCGCTGTTTTATTTAATTGTTTTAATTTTAAAAGTCATCATTCAATCAAACAATCAATCCATTAGATACTCGTAATAATTTATCTTCATAAATTAATATATTAGCTATTATGTCCTCGTGGGATCGATACTTTTTATACTACTTGAACGATACGTGTGCTTGCATTATACGCGTGTGATTACACCGGTCAAGTTTTTGGCGCCGTTACCGGGGACTTAGTTATTTTTCACTATTAGTTTTGAGGTTAGATACCTTTACTTGTGTCTAATTTCTTTTTACTTATTATTTCTGTTTTCTTGTGTTTAGGTTCTCAGACACTACATGAGACGAATCAGAAGCTTTGAACTCCAACCGCTTGACCCAAAGATTGAATGAACCATCAGATAGTTGAGAAGGGAAATGTGAGAAGAAGCAATTGTCAACATGAAACCTGAACCTTTGGAACTTGCACCACTAATTCCCATTCGAGACAGAACCATTCCGATAGTTAACAACTTTATTTATTGTATTGTACTTCCTCTCTTACCAACAAATGTGTTTGACATCAAAACATACATTCAGATGATACAACAGTTAGTTCAGTTTGGGGGGCATACAACTGAAGATCCTAATGCCCATATCAGTAACTTCCTTGAAGTTTGTGCCACTTTCAATTATAACCGAGCAACTGAAGAAGCAATGAGACTACGACCTTTTCCATATTCCTTGAAAGACAGAGCTAAAGCTTGGATACATTCATTACTAGTAGGTTCCATCACAACTTGGAACACTCTAGCCACCAAATTTGAGGAATGACATCACATCCTTTGTGCAATAAGACTTAGAATCCCTCTGCGAAGCTTGGGAAAGATTTACTCCGGAAATATCCTCACCATGAGATTCCAAAATGGCATCAAGTTCAAACTTTCTATAATTGACTTTCTGGAATAATGAAAACCACAATCGATGCTGCTGCCAGAGGAGCTCTAATGGCAAAATAAGAAGATCAAGCCCGGGACCTAATTGAAGAAATGGCCAACAACAATTCCTTGTGGCCAACAGAAAGAAGCATGATCCAAAGAATCGCAGGAATTTATGAAGTTATAGCCAACACAACAGTGAATGCCAAGCTGGATCAGATATGAAAATTCATGGAAACTTTCAGCATGCAAGATAATACTAGATCCATAAGTTCACCATATGGAGGAGTACCAGAGCCAAACCAACATGAAGAAATGGTGAATTATGTCAATAATTTCAACAGACAGATGAACAATCCTAATTCCAACACCTACAACCCATGGTGGAGGAATCATCCCAATTTTTCAGAGAGCAACAATTCAGGGCAAAAGAACTATCCACCACACGAATTCCAACGGCAACAAAATAAAGGCCAGGAGTAAGAAAAAGAACCAGGAATGGTAGAAGTGCTAGCCCAATTAAAAAATACGATGCTATATTTCAAAGCCAATCAGCTTCCATTAAAGTACTGGAGAATCAAATTGGACAACTGAACAATGCTCAGAGTTACAGACCGCCAGGAAATCTTCCCAGCAATACCGAACCAAATCCAAGAAACTGAGGGAAGGAGCAATGTCAAGCCATAAATTTGAAATGCGGTACTGAAATCAACAAAGATGTTGGAATCAAGATATTGATTGAGGAAGTTCCAAAAGAAGCAGTTACACAGATGGAGGAAAAGAAGCAAAGGAAAAATAACCAGAAAGAATCACTCTACCTCCACTTTTTCCACAGCATCTTCAGAAAAAACAAATTGGGCAAGCAGTTTGTTCGATTTTTGGAAGTGTTCAAAAAGCTGCATATCAACATTCCATTTGCAGAAGCTTTGGAACAAATGCCCAACTATGTTAAATTAATGAAAGATATTATTTCACTAAAGAGAAGATTGGGAGATTACGAGACAATAGCATTAACGGAAGAATGCAACACCATCATTCACAGGAAGCTTCCCCCAAAATTAAAAGATCCTGAAAGTTTCACCATTCATTGCATTATAGGAGAATATAATTTCGGTAGGGCTTTGTATGATCTTGGAGTGAGTGTTAACTTGATGTCTTTTTCTATTTTTAGGAAATTACAGATTGGAGAAACAATGCCCACATCAGTCTCTCTATAACTTACTGATAGAACGCTTGTATTTCTGAGAGGTGTAATTAAAGATGTGCCGGTCAAAGTTGACAAATTCATTTTCCCAGTAGATTTTATTATCCTTGATATGGAGGAAGACGAAGACGTGTCGATTATTCTCGGGAGACCATTCTTGGCTACAGGTCGAACCATTATTGATGTACAAAAAGGAGAACTAACCATGAGGGTACAAAACCAAGAAGTAAAATTCAATGTTTCGAAAGCCACAGAATTCTCTGATGATGAAAATAAAGAGGAATATTTTAGACATGATATGATACATAGTACCATCCAGAACTCCAATACAATGCAAAGTTTTATTGAAAAACTATCTTGGGAGCCTGAAGATAAAGCGTTCTGCATACTGAATAAGCTTATTCTTACTTTACAAGCAACATAAGAGAAATAGTTCCAGCTCAAAGAATTGGAGGAATTTCACTTGCAGCCTTTTGAGAATGCTAAACTGTATAAAGAAAAGGCCAAGAACAGACATGATAAGAAGTTAGTGTGCATACTACTAGACCCAGGGCAGAGGGTACTGTTAAACAAATCAAGGTTGAAACTCTTCCCATGGAAGCTAAAATCACGGTGATCAGGTCCATTCCTAATCACCAAGGTTTTACCAGATAGAGCAGTTGAGATACATGATCTCGACTCCAACAAAACATTCAAGGTTAAAAACAAGCGTGTCAAGCAATACTGGGGAGAATCATTTGAGCGACAAAAAGAAAGTGTCACACTTTCAAATCCTGCCTAAAGTTCGGGCAGTCATGTCTAGCTGATGGCTTTAAACTTAGCGCTAGCTGGGAGGCAACCCATGTAATTTGTGTATATATTATGATTTGGTGAGTTTTATTTTGTATGTTTAATTTGTGTAGGTAAAGTCACATTTCAGGATGGAAGAATCTCTCCCTCAAAACTCTCAGATGGAAGTTTACAAAGCTTACTTGGAACGGATAAGACTACTGATGATTAAAGGTATTCCGAATGACATTCGTTGGATTATTGAAGCACGGGTCTGATTGGCAGATGAGTCTTTTGACTCTTCTATTTCACATCTGTCTGGTTTAGGAAGAAGCACCAATGCTAAAAAGAGAAGAGTCAAAAGAATGAGTGTATGCTATAATGTGCTTGTATGTTTTGTAATACTCATTGTCGTTATTTAGGATGGTGTCTGATAACCGTGAAGATAAGATTAATTTCATTATGGATGGCTTGAGTAAGGAGTCTTTGGAAGGAGCTTTTGGATGACATATCTAAAACGCTTGAGACGCATACAGTGGAAATATGTATCACGAAATTCACATGTTATATACACAATTTCGAAAAGAAAGACAATAATATAGTATCGGGAATCTGACTCTAAAAGACTCTGTTTGCCAATTAATAAGAAAATTGGATGGGAAGCTTGTCCTTGACGCATTGACGTCATTCAAGCCGTTACTTTCTAGTAAATATTATATCTTTTTGTCTTTTCCTAATAATTGTGATTTGTTTTGCTGTTTTCTTTTTATTTTCTCCCACGGGATCTAGACTTTTTGACCTTTCACGATTTATTTTACTGTTTAACTAATAATTTTCATTTCGCAGATACTAGTGCTATTATTACTAACCCTTTTCAGGTGTTATAAATTCAACTAATCATTGCACTTTTGAAGACATCCAAATTTGAGAAAAGAAATATACATAAAATGGAAGCCACTTCAAGAAGAAGAGCTATAAATATCTGTGTCTTTTGTGGTACTAGTGTTGGTACTAAGCCACAATACGTAGCAGCAGCATAGGAATTGGGTCGAGTCTAAGCTGAAAGGTATATGCACCTAGTATATGGCGGTGGCAATATTGGACTACTGGGAATCATTTCAAAGGCCGTACAGAATAGAGGCAGTCAAGTCTTGGGAATCATCCAAATCCTTTGGTGGAGGCGAATCTAATAAGACCATCAAACGGAGAGGAATTAATTGTCGGGTATGTCTGAATGACTGGTAGAAATGATTAATCGTGCTGATACTTTTATTGCTTTGTCAGGTGGCTTAGGCACGATTGAGGAAATCTTTGAAGTATTATCTTAGGCGAACTTGAACATACACCAGAAACCAATTGGATTATTCACCGCATATGGATTTTATGATTTCCTTTATGTATTTCTTGATGATGCCCAGCGAAATGGGTTCGTTTCAAAACCTTTAAAACAACTCATTTTCACAGCCAGAACTGCCACAGATTTAATTGACCAAATCTTTGATTTTGAACAACAAATTAACCATATCCTTTCTAAGATCAACTAGTCTGATAATGATCGTAAGAAGCGTCGAATAAATCTGGCTCTTAATCTTTAAATTTCCTTTATAAATGTAGAATTTCAGCTAGCCAGGTACTATCTTTTAAATTCAGCTTCTACATTTTAAGACATTGGGAACAATGTATTATTTAGGTTTAGGGGTGGGGGATAGTTGATTAGTATCTTGTTTTTATGTTATTTTTATCTTTAGTCCAAAATTTTCGAAAAATTCAAAAAAACTAAAAAGTTTTACAAAAATCAAAAAAAAAAAATTTGTGCTTTTATGTTTTTAATTTGATTAATCGGGTGAAATTGGTGTAAGATAGCTGTGTAACGAGTTCCCACTCTTGAGACGATCTCAACCTATTTCAGAAAAAATTAATTTTTATTTATTTCCTTTTGAATTATTTAATTTGTGAATTCTCCATAAAACTGACGAAAATGAATCTTCATATGCTCAGTTGACAGAAATTATCAACATACATTGTAATATACGGACATGAGTTGTAATTGACAAGTCTGTAATATTTAGTACTCTGGTTTAATTGGAAGAAGCATCTTTTAGCAAAAAAAAAAAGCGATGGGATAAAAAAAATCTGAGATCCGAGTTATTAAATCCGTATGGGTGTTTTAACACCTAGTACCTTAAAACCAACTGGTTTGGGAGTCACTGGCCCAAAACTCGCTACATGGATCAAAGATGTTGCAAAAAATATATATATATATGAAGTCTGAGTAATTAAGTCCGTAGGGTTTTGTCTTACCACCTGGTGCCTTAAAGCCAACGGGTTTGGGAGTCACTGGCGTAAAGCTCGCTACATGGATGGAAGATATTGTATATAAATAAAAATAATCAGAAAAATATTCCATTGTTCAAAAAAATGTGTGAATTTTGATATAACTTTAGGAAAATAATATTACTTCTTTTCAACTTCATTTGTGACTATTGTGGGGAAAAATGAGTGATTAATATTTTGTTGGTTGTGTGCATGGATAATGTGTGAAAATAATCGGAGAATTACTTATTCGGTAATTTAGAAAGAAATAAAACAAATCTAAACTTGGATGAGAAGTTTCACTTGTTTAGTCACTAACTTCTTTATTCACTTTTCTCTTGTCTTTTTGCTTTTTTGTGCATTAGTTTTACTTTTGTAAAGCATTTGTTGGTATCGTTTCTGTAAGCCCTCGCGAGGACTATAATTCGTCCACTAGAAACACCTAGGGGTTCAAAGGCTTGTTGCATACCCTAAATGAAACAGTGATCCCTATGAAAGTGGCTTAGCTTAATTTATTTTAAAGATGTTTATGTTATTTTTTTATTTTGCTCGAGGACTAGCAAATGGTAAGGTTTGGGGGTGTGATGAGTGGTAAATGTATCACTATTTCCCACTCATTTGACCTAATATTTTGCATAGATTCTTGAGTTCTGTGAATATTTTGATGTTTTTTGTGTTATTTTGTAGATAAATAAAGTTTCAGAACTCTCAGGAAGTGATTTGGGACCAAAACTGTGAATACCAGACAAAAGGGTAAAAATTATAATTTCACACGTCGCAACGCGTAAGCCTTTGGCGTCGCGACCTCTAATGTGTGCCGTCTGTTAAATGTGCACTAACACATGTCGCAATCTGAGAAGTTTACTAAAATTTACCAGATGCTAACGTGCATCGTGACACGTGTCATCATCACAATGAATCTGCTAACGTGCGTCGTGCCATGTGTCACCATCATATGCTGCAGACAATCGCATCGCCACATGTCACCTATGTCTCATCCACATGTCAGCCATGTGGCGTCCACATCAGTCATCTGTCGAGTCAGCTTGCCACGTGTCGGACACATCATCATCAGCCAATCATCTTATGCCATGTGTCATTATCACATGCTACTGATAATCCACATCGCCACATCATCAACACGTCAGTACAATTATTGAATAATCATTCAGCTTCTGTATCGCCCTGCCACGTGTCAACAGCGTCGTGTTTGGTACCGTAAATTATGGCATGTCGCGAATCACAAAAGGGTACGCGTCTCGACGTGACCCACCCAGTGAGGTCTATAAATTCAGCCGAATTTTCTGATTCAATTCATACTTTTCTCTCTGTAATTCCCAGTGAATACTAAGAGGATTGTATCTTGTTCGTTTAAATTCAGTTCTGTAATTAATTTTATTTACTTTTACGTAATTTACTTTTATACACAGTACTTACTTTTCTTTACTTTTTCAGTTTTTACTTTTACTCAATGAGGAAGTAACTCTCTTCTTCTGGGTAAAATGTAAAGCTCTTATTATTACTATTTAGATTAATCTTCCTTAATTATAATATAATAACTATTTAAAACCTGACTTAATGAGGATATCGCTATATGGCCGGTTGGTAATTAATTATAAATTGGTTTTAACCCGACTAAGCAAGGATACCGCTACATTGGTCGGTTGGTAATTAATTATTAATTTGACTTAATCAGGTTACCGCCTATATGGCTGGTTGGTAATATCACACAAGTTAATATATTATATGAAGGGAGATATCTAAAATATTAGTAATAAAAGTGGATCATTTAACCTCAGTATTTCTTTTAGTGTACTTTACCTTTTTAATTTCCAGCATTTACTTTTCAGCATTTTACGTTATGTCTTTTATTTTAAGCTTTTAGTAGCTATAAATATGATTCGTAGCTAAGCCCATTATCTGGGGTTGTGATGAAATCCAATATCACCGGTTTACAATGGGTTATTTTATAGTTTGGGCAATTTAAAAGTTTACTTATTAACTCTTAAGTCTTAAGCTTAATGCTTCTTGTTAACTGGCCACTAATACCACTAATAAGATTAATATGGTAAACTTAAAATAAACTTGACAAAGGAATTTTAGTTTTCATCTTTGGACTTAATAGCCCACGAGCTTCCTTGAGGATAGATAACCCTTTAATAGATTTCCTTACAGGTTAGACATATACCTGTCGGGCGGGCGGGTGGTCGTGGTAGCTAAGCAATTAGCAACAATTGGAACTTAATCTTAATGAATTTAGGTAACTTGGTTGACATAGACATATGATTAATTGGGTTACACTGGGTATTTGCATCCGACTATCGACAGAGGCTTTTTTAGAATTTTATGTTCCAGGTTAGTAAATTACTATATTACACAAACATAAGATAACCACTTCATCTTTAAAAGCTATTGAAAAGATTCACAACCCTGGATAGTTTCTAAATATTGAATTTTCTCAAACTACTTTCTCGTTGTTTTATTTACTTGTTTTAATTTTAAAAGTCATCATTCAATCAAACAATCAATCCATTAGATACTCATACTAATTTGACTTCATAAATTCATAGATTTGGTATTAAGTCCCCGTTGGATCGATACTTTTTATACTACTTGAATGATACGTGCGCTTGCATTATACACGTGTGATTACACCGGTCAGAGTTCCTTCATTTCTCCTCGAAATATTTCCCATTCTCTAGCACATGTCACATTGAAGAACGAATAAGTGAGCATCTTAAAACAAAGTGGGCCAGAACAAACCTGATTGCAGCACTTTGGCCATGATTTTGTTTCTACTGAAGTGTCCATCATATGGAGATGAATGACAATGCTGCAGGACACTATTGACCTCCTCATGTGGTACACAACGACGTATTAACTAATTAGTACAACGTTTGAATACTTGACTTCTTTGAAGAATTTCTTTCCTTGCTGATGTGTCCATTTCAACGGCCATTTCCCCAATACTATGTAGTTTACATAGTCAGCATATCATGGGACTTCCTGCTACTTGATGGAAAACAACTATTCATATAGAAAAGTTTCTTTTATTTTCAGTTCATTGCCAGTTGTACCTCCATTTTCAAGTGTCGACAAGTGATCTTCGATTTGATTCTCTAACCCATTGCTATCACGAATTTCCACATCAAATTCTTATAGTAGAAGCACCCAATGGATCAATCTAGGCTTAACATCTTTCTTTGCTATCAGGTATTTGATTGCTGAATGATATGTGTAGACTACCACCTTGGGACCCAGCAAATAAGAGCGAAACTTGTCAAAAGTAAACACTAATTTGAGCAAATCCTTTTCAGTTGTTATATAGTTAAGTTGTGTTTCGTTCAATATTTTGCTAACGTAGTAGATGGTGTGAAAACCTTTCACCTTACATTGTCCCAAGTCTGCACCTATTGTGAAATCACTCGCATCATACTTTACTTCAAAAGGGAGCGCCTAATTTGGTGCTACTATGATAGGAGTAGAGACCAACTTCTGTTTCAAGATCTCATAAGCATGGTGGCATTCTTTGGTGAAGTGAAAAGGCACGTCTTTCTCCAACAGTTTGCACAGTGGTTTTGTAATTTTAGAGATATCTTTGATGAATCTCTTGTAAAAGCCTGCATGCCCAAGAAAACTTTGAATCCCTTTGACTGATGGTGGTGGAAGTAGTTTCTCTATTATCTCGATCTTTGCTTTGTCTACCATAGTTCCTTTCTGTGAGAGATATCTTTGATGAATCTCACGTAAAAGAATGCATGCCCAAGAAAACTTTGAATCCATCTGACTGATGGTGGTGGAAGTAGTTTTTCTATTATCTCGATCTTTGCTTTATCTACCGTAATTCCTTTCTGTGAGATTCGATGTCCCAGAACAATGCCTTCATGCACCATGAAGTGGCATTTCTCCCAATTTAGTACTAGATTGGTATCTTCACTTCTTTGTAATACTTTTCCCAGATTTTGCAAGCAGTGGTTGAACGATTCTTCAAATACTGAGAAGTCATCCATGGAGATTTCCATGCTTTTTACTAACATGTATGAAAAGATGGCAATCATGCATCATTGAAATATACAGGAGCATTATAGAGCCCAAATGGCATGTTGCAGAATGAAAAGGTACCGTACGGACATATGAAGGTAGTTTTCTCCTGATCTTCAAGGACGATGGTAATCTAATTGTACCCCGATTATTTTTCCAGAAAGCAATAGTAATCATGCCCCGCCAATCTATCTAGCATCTGGTCAATGAATGGTAACGGGAAATGATCATTTCGTGTGGCTTTTTTCAACTTCCTGTAGTTTATACACACTCTTCATCCAGTCACTGTTAATGTTAGAATCAACTCATTCTTTTCATTGGTGACGACAGGCATTCCTTCATTCTTGTGTACACATTGCATAAGACTTAATCAAGAGCTGTCATAGATAGCGTAAATGATGTTTGCATCCAACCATTTGATGATTTTTTTTCTTTACTACTTCCTTCATGATTGGATTCAGCCTTCGTTGATGCTCCACCATGGCTTTGTAGTCATTGTTCAGTGATATTTTATGCATGTAAAATGAGAGACTGATGTCTCAAATGTCTACTATAGTCTAGCCAATAGCTCTCTTGTGCTCATATAGCACTCTCAGCAACTTATCTTTATGCACCCATGTTAGCAATGAAGAAATAAGAACAGGCAAATCAGAAAAGTTTTCCAATTATGAATACCTGAGATGGCTCAAAAGTGGCTTTAGTTTCAACTACGGTGGTTCTTCTATCGAAGGCCTGCCTTGCTCTTTTTTTGGTAGTTCCAAGCTTTCCACATGTGGTATAGATCTGAAGCGAGAGGCTCCATCAAGATAGATGATACATTCCAGAATCTCATCATCTAATTCTTTGTTAGTCATGTTGGTGATGCATACGTCAAGTTTGTTAGTGGAAAGTTGTATAGCATCTGTGTTCTGGATGATACTATCTAGTACATCGAGTCTGAAACATTCCTCCTCTCTTTCGCCATTCAGGAATTTCATGGCTTTAAACACATTGAATGTTACTTCTTAGTCCTGCACCCTTATGGTTAGTTCACCTTTTTGTACATCAATGATAGCTCGATCTGTAGCCAAGAATGGTCTCTCGAGGATGATGGATACGTTTCTATCTTCTTCTATGTCAAGGACAATGAAATCTGCTAGAAAATGAATTTCTCGACTTTGATCAGAACATCTTCACTAACCTCTCGGAATTAAGAGTGATCTATCAACAAGTTACAGAGTGCCTAAGGTAGGCTTTGATTATCCAAGCTGCAAGTTCCTGTAAATTGACAAAGACATCAAGTTAATATTAGCACCTAAATCATACAAAGCCTTACCAAGTGCAAGGGATAGTAAACTGCCAAGATCCTTCAATTTTGGGGGGAGCTTCCTCTGAATGATGGTGCTGAATTCTTTTGGCAGTGCTATAGTCTCAAAATCACCCAATCTTCGCTTTCTTGACAAATCATCTTTCATGAATATGAAATAACTGGGCATATGCTCCAATGCTTCTGAAAATGGAATGCTAATGTGTAGCTTTTTAAAAATCTCCATGAATCGAGCAAATTGCTTATCCAGTTTATTTTTCTGAAGACGCTACGGAAAAGGTAGTAGTGGAGTTAATTCTTGCAAATCATTTTCTTTTGGCTCCTTATCTGTTATTTTTGGATCTGCTTCTCTTCTTCCTCGCCGTGACTTCCGTATTCGGTGCTGTAATATTTTTCTTAATTACAGTGCCGTTTTTTAAGATGATAGCTTGGCATTTTTCTTTCCTTTGCTCTTCGGATTTGGATTTGTGTCGCTAGAAATGGTATCTTACTATCTAAAGCTCTGAGCATTGGCCAGATATCCCAATTGATTCTCCAATGCCTTCAAGGATGCTGCTTGATTTTGAAACATAGCATCATATGATGGTGCTTGTGCTTGAAACAAAGTGTCATATTTGGCTTCTTGCTTTTTCATATCTGTAAGAAGATATTCAATTCCTAAATTCTTTTCATACTCATGTCCTTTATTTTACTATTGGAATCCAAATGGTGGATTGTTCCTTTCATTTGGTACCTGCCCAGAGGTGTTGCTCCATGAAAAGTTGGGGTGATTCCTCCATCATGGGTTATAGGTATTGGAGTATGGATTATTTCCTTGTCTGTTGATATTGCTGACGTAGTTCACCAACTCATCATATAGGTTTTGAGATTTTGTCATTGATCCTCCTACATATGGTGCACTTCTAGATCCGATATTAACTTGCATGCTAAGAGTTTCCAGGCATTTGCAGATTTGATCCAGCTTGGCATTCATAACTGTGTTGACCTCTACTTCGTGGATTCCTACTACATGATAAACATATTCCTTTCTATTGGCCACAATGAGTTGTTGTTGGCCATTTCCTCTATTAAGTCCCAAGCCTGACCTTCTCTTTTTTTTCCATTAATGCACCTCTAGCCGCAGCATCTATTGTGGTTCTCATCAGTCCAGAAAGCCCATTGTAGAAAGTTTGGACTTGCAACAACTTTTTAATCTCATGGTAAGGACATTTTCGGTGTAATTCTTTGTATCTTTCTCATGCTTCAGATAGAGATTCTAAGTCATGCTATACAAAAGATGTGATGTCATTTCTCAACTATGCTGTTATGGCTGGGGAAATTATTTTGCAAGGAACCTAGTGGCAAGATTGTTTCAAGTGGTTATGGAACCTGCTGGTAGTGAATGAAGCCAAGCATTAGCTCTGTTTTTCAAGTAGTATGGGAACACACACAAGTGCATTACTTCCGCTACCTCACGGTTATAGTTGAATATGCCACAAATTTTCAGAAAGTTGTTGATATGGACATTAGGTCTTCAATTGCACTTTCCCCAAACTGGACTAATTGTTGTATCATGTGAATACATATTTTGATGTCACAGGTATTTAAGGAAGTTGTTGATATGGACATTAGGTCTTCAATTGCACTTTCCCCAAACTGGACTAATTGTTGTATCATGTGAATATATATTTTGATGTCACAGGTATTTACAGGTAGGGGAGGAAGTACAATACATGATATAAAACCGTCAACCACCAGAATTGTTTTATTTCGAATAGGAATTAGTAGTGTAACCTCCAAATATTCAGGTTCTTGATTGTTCATGTTGATCGGTACTTCTTGATCTTCTCGCCTTTCTCTTCTTAACTGTCTGATAGTCCTCTCGATTTTTTGGTCAAACGGACAAATTTCAAAATTTTCTACTTCTTCTCATATAGTGTCTGAGAACCTAAAACACAAGAAAATAAAAAAATAAAAATAAATAAATTAGACACAAGTAAAGTAACGAACCTCAAAATTAATAGTAAAAGATAAATAAGTCTCCGATAATGGCGCCAAAAGCTTGATCCGTGAGATCACTCACGTTACGCAAGTGCACGTATCATTCCAGTAGTATTTATGAAATTAAATTTTTACAAGTATTTAAGTGAAATTGATTGTTGGTTGAACGGTGATTTTATCTAAAATAAAGAAGAAAATAAAACTAAGGTAGAATACAAGATTTACTAATGATATGAAAATATCTAGAGTTGTGAATCCTACCAATATTCTTCTAAAGATGAGCTGATTATCTTATGCTTGTGTAATATACTAGTTTATTAACCTGGAACACAACGATATTCAAAAGCCTCTTCTAATGGTCAGATACAAACACCCAAAGTAACTCAATTAACTATATTCATATGTTAATTAAGAAACACTGACTTCATTAAGTATAATATATCTGATATATTAATTTTATCCCATACGAATAAATTAAACAGAAAAATAAAATTTAACTATTAAATTTATTTTACCGATTAATTCCAAATTAATCACGTTCTCTCTCTTCCGAACATATTTAATCCCAGATTAAATAAAGCCTCAATTAATCCCAGATTAATTTTCTCTCTCCAAATTAATCCCAGATTAATTCTAGTTTAAGTCAACTGTCATCGGTGAATCTTTGGGAAGCGACCCAAGAGATCCCTGGATATGTTGGCAGTAAAAACGGTCATCGGATTATCCGAATACGTGTGTACCTCGTACCACGTGCTTATCGATTTACAAGACATGGTTGGCTTCTAGCAAAGTACTGTGCCTACCCAATTCTCCATAAATATTCTTACTGGAATATATAATCTATGTCAGGCGTAGTATACGTAGTATTGCGTATAGCGATCCAGTATCAGGTGTCATGTGCTAGGCCTGGGGCTGGAATTGTGTCTACCTCATACGAAGCATATGTCGGATGTCTGGTAACTAGTCTCTATAATCGGATGAACATGACCTAGTCATATCATCTCGATGACTGCAGTACTTAAGAGTACTAGTTCCGTATCCTACGTGACATCATCTCCACTATGACTGGAGTGATACTTCCGTCTTGACATCACACCCAATACACTATGATTCTCAATATACCCAGTAGAGGCGTACACAGAACCGGTTAAAGCCTTGGATGACCAAAACCAAAGCATATTGATTGTCGCAAGTATTAGCGGTGCAAGTCTCAGGTTAAGACCAAATACGCCTACCTTGATTTCGGACTTCTGTAGACACGTAGTCATACTACCAATGGAATTCCGAGGGGTCTATCCAGAGCGAAGCTGTTTCCGTACCATCGGTAAACATAACCTCCTATTACAGTTGCATGAGTATCCAATACCCAAATATATGAGAACTATGCTGTTACGCTTCCATAACACGCACAAGTGTAATACTAGTCTATTCCATATTATCGATGTCCAGTCTCGATAATACTATGACTAGGGATATTTAATGATTAATCCTTCGAGGACTAATACTGTCTTATATCATCTCAATCCATAAACTAATCATAAGGACCTCCTATCATTTATACATCTAGATGATCTAATCAAAAATGATAAGAGTGCAATCTCCTTGTCACATAGCTAATTTATACAACAACACTAAAATCTGTATAAATAGTGATGCTAAGGGTCATAACTGTCCAACAATCTCCCACTTGGCCTATAGCCAGTCACTCGAGTGTCTTACACCCGAACTATGTACGGTTTGCTCAACTGTTGAGGAAAGGCTTTCATCAGCGGATTTGCATGATTATAGTCTAATGTGATTTATACGATCATCACATCGCCACGATATATGATCCGAACAAATCAGATGAATAGTCGAAGTATATATTTGGATCGTTGATGAGACCATTAATTCTTTAGCCTGTACAGACGCCTAGCTCAGCTGCTAACAGAACTATATCTAATCTAATTAGATTTATTATCGACCCAAATGGCTTCTATTGCTGCCTCAGCCACAGCAATAACCCACATTTGTTGTTTATTCGGTAACATATCTAATCTAATCTAGGCACCGAATCCTTAATGGACCACAAAAATAGTTCATCAATGATGCAACTATACCAATAATCTTCGAATACACAAGAACCACGTAGGTCGGAGAGAGTCAGAAAACAACCTGGGGTATGGGTTTCTGATCTCATCTCATAAAGATGTCTATCTTATTGAGGAATGCCAACTGACTACGTATGAGGAAGTGATACAAGGTATCGACTCCCTATTATGGCAAAGTGCTATGAATCCAAAATGGATTCCATGTATATCAACTATGTTTTAATACTAGTTGATGTAACGCAAGGCATTGTGCCTATAGGTACTATATAAGTCTTCAAGGAAGACATACATGGAAGGAAACAGACCAACGTACTAAGCTGGGCTTGTAGCGGAAAGGTATCGTTATCAACATTGTGATTGATTACGATGAAACCATTTACCTATTGCCATGGTAAATCCATTTGGATAATGCTTGCTGATGCTGCATGCTTCATTTACGAAATATGGCAGCTGAACGGGAAAATCGCTTCCTAAAATGAAAACCTTTTAGAGGATGTTTAAAACATCCTGACGATTTTGTCGTACCAAAACTAGCAAACAAGATTTGTAGGTTATTCGATGCATGGAGGGATTGAAGCAAGTATTGGGTTCTTGGAACTATCGTTTTGATATAATCATAATGGTTTATGATTTAATTCAAAACGTAAATGATTCTTATATATATATGGAGGTTAGTGGGAGCGCACTGACAGTGGCTGTCCTATAAATAATGATAATATATCATTTCTTGGAAATGATATTCCTATAATAATAATCGGCAAAAGCTTGGCTTTCGAGAAAATTCTCCGTAGAATTCTTGGGAGAAACAACCTTTATTATAGGAATAAAGATCTACTGAGATAGATTTAAAGTTGTTGACACTCTCTGAGAACTCGTACATTGAAAAATATACGTGACCCGGTATCTCATACTTTTTGAGCATATGGATTCACAAAACAGGCCAATCCATGTGATAGTCACTGGATTGATGTAAAGAACATACTTAGTATCTTAGAGAACTAAGGATGCTGTCTTATACTATGGAGAATGAGAACTTGAAGTGATTGGGATCACTGCTGCAAGTTTCATAACCGATAAAAATGATAATAAGTCAAACAACGGTACTATACAGTTTGAATAACGGTACAATGAGCTGGAAATCTTCCATGCAAGATACTGTTACCAAATAAACAACAAAATGCGGGTTATTGCTGCAACTGAGGTAGCAATAGAAGCCATCTGGGTCAATAATAAATCTAATTAGATTAGATATAGTTCTGTTAGCAGCTGAGCTAGGCGTCAGCACAGGCTAAAGAATTAATGGTCTCATCAACGATCCAGATATATACTTCATCTATTCATTTGATTCGTTCAGATCATACATCGTGGTGATATGATGATCGAATAAATCGTATCAGATGATAATCAAGCAAATCCACTGACGAAAGTAATTTCTCAAAAGTTTGATCCAACCGTACATAGTTCGGGTGTTAGACATTCGAGTGACTGGCTATAGGCCAAGTGGGAGATTGTTGGACAGTTATGACCCATAACGTCACTATTTGTACAGATCATGGTGTTGTTGTACAAATTAACTATGTGACAAAGGAGATTGCTCTCTTATCATTTATGATTAGATCCCCAAGATGTATAAATGATAGGAGGTCCTTATGATTTGTTCTTGGATTGAGAATGATATGAGACAGTATCAGTCCACGAAGGATAAATCATTAAATATCCATAGTCAGAGTATTATCGAGATTGGACATCGATAAATGCGTAAAAAACTAGTATTACACTTGTGCGCGTTGTGAGGGCATAACGACATAGTTCTCATATATTTGGGAATAGGATACTCATGCAAGTGTAATAGGAGTTTGTGTTTTACTGATGGTACGGAAAACAGCTTCGCTCTAGATAGACCCCCTCGGAATTCCATTGGTAGTATGACTATGTGTCTATGGAAGTCCAAAATCAGGGTAGGTGTATTTGGTCTTAACCTGAGACTTGCACCGCTAATACTTGCGACAATCGATATACTTTGGTTTTGGTCGTCCAGGGCTTTAACAGGTTCTGTGTACGCCTCTGCTGGGTATATTGAGAATCGTAGTGTATTGGGTGTGATGTCAAGACGGAAGTATCACTCCAGTCATATGGAGATGATGATCGCGCAGGGATACAGAACTGGTTCTCTAAAGGGTTGCAACCATCGGGATAATATGACTTGGTCATGATTATTCGATTATAAAGAGACTAGTTGCTCATCATCCGATATATGCTTCGTACGGGGAAGACACTGAACCAGCCCCAGGCCTTGCATGTGATCATCTAATACTGGATCGAAATATGCAATACTACGTATACTACACCTGATATTTGCGAGCGCATTCGCATTTCGAATTCGAGTGCGGCTCACAAGTCAAATCATTAGTCGCATCAAGAGTCAAATCACTTGTCACTTTGAGTGATTTGACGTGATGTGATGTCTAGTCACTTTTAGTTATTGACAACATGTCACTTGATTTGATTGATTGATGGATTAATGGTGGTAGATGGCAAGCATTTAAGGCTTGACTTTTTGTAAAATAAAAAGTGGTATATGTTTAATTAATTTTGAAAGTCAATTAACATTTACACAACTCTCTCTCTCTCTCACAAATCCTCTCATCTCTCACGCCCATTTGGGCATTTCTTCACTGGTTTTTTGCTGGGCCAAACCGAGAAGATGGGAAGCAAGTGTGATGGTTTTTGTGGCAAAAAAACATCAAGAGCTAGCACTCCGAGAGATATGCGAAGGTGATAGAGAAGTCCACACATGAGCTTGGAATCACCATGACAAAGCTTGGAGCTTAGAAGATGATCCAAAACTGAAAATGGAGGAGCAGTGGACTTCTCACTGCCGTGAACCTTGGAGGGCGGAAAATTGATTTTGATCATCACCGCATCGACTCAACCGATCATTGTGAGTATTCCGCAACTCCGTGATGTATTCGTATGTTTGTTTTATGCTTATTATTCGATCCTCGGGACTGTAGAAACTCCAACAGTTACATTATAATAGTTTCCTAATTTAAGTACACACCCGAAGGATAGTTCCTAAACTTAGGTATCTACGGTAAAACAGCGACTTTCGTCCCGTTTCCGATTCGTAGATTAATCTCAATTGAAGTCAGTATCCTGCTCATAGCAGATTCCGCACATCAATACATATTTATGTATCACACTTAGTATTTAAAATCCGATTTTAATACTAGTAGTGAACATATTTATGACAAATATATTTGAAGTCAGAGCCTTGCTCGTCTTCAATTCCTTCTTGTCTGCTTTGTCCATACGGCAGTCACGCTTCAGTGATCCTATTTGCCACAGTTTAAGCAGACATCTTGGGATATGTCCTTTGTCTTCCTAGAAGACAGTAATGATTTTGCCTTTGCCTTTTTCTATATCCCATAAGCCTTTGGTCAAGCCTTGGGTTTCTAGAATATCGAAGTAAGGTGTGCCTTGCGCTACTTGCCTTATTGTAAACTTTGGCTTTATTGTAATCCTTAGTTCTGATTAGGAAATTAAGGAGTCCTTTTGACAAGTATAATCGATTAAGCACTAAAGTTATCATCACATGAATCTTCCAAAGATCACGCTCTACTATTTGCTTAACTCTGGGCTTAGGCCTAATATGTTATTTTATCAAATAAAATAACTTATTAGTTTCCAGGACCATCCTGAAATTTTATTCCCAATTTGAAAATTAAAGTCGTTTAATCATATTTTCACCCAGGATTATGTTTTAAACACTAATCTTTCAGTTATCTTGATTCCAATAGGCTAACTATCCAATCAACATTTTCGGGTACAATCTAATGTAATGATTACTATAGTCTAACTATATAACTAATTATAATTTATGGTTAAAATCAATTATATATGATTACTATAATCCAATTATATAATCGACAATAAATGATCGGCAAAATTCAAATATATGATTACTATAATCCAATTATATAATCAGCTATAAATGAAGTAGTTTGAATACAGTCCAACTGTTTAATTAAAACAACAATTAAATATTAGTCCAACTAATACTTTAATTTATTTGATGAAATATTTGATATGAGTGCGTATGGCAAGTTATTAAACGAAATTTGTAAATTTAATACTTGTCTCCCACTATTTTTCGGCGAGCCTCTAACCCTCTGTGGATTACTCGGGAAACCTAGTTTCCTAGTGGGCTAAGATTCCGTTAAATAACACACAACCTTGACTTTGGCCAACAAGTTGTATGATATTTAACTAGGTAGATCTCTAAGATCAATTGGATCTCATCCAATTCCTAGATCCAGTAGGTAGACATCCAAGTCCGAAACATATATCTAATATATGCCAATATATTCGATATATTCCCTAACCTTTTTCCTCTAAATCAATTAGGCATTGGCTTTGGCACAACAAGCTTAATGATTCTAGTTAAGCGTGACTCATTGACATGGAAGGCTTCATAATCAATGTCGATAGACAAGAAGTGATCTTGACTTTGGCCAACAAATCACGACTTGGACAAGACACCGATATGGAACAAAACTTTCATGATTCAAACACATCCGCAATTGACAAAGGTCTTGACTTTGGCCAACAAACCAATGCCAACTTTGGATCTTGAGTAAAAATCACTCAACGGAAGGAAAAACACTTAATATTATTTGAGGGTTTTTTGCGTGCAAATTGGCAACCAATTTATTATCTTTAAGTAGGTCTCATTATACACCCTTAAGCATGCATTCTAAAAGCATAATAAGGCACGATAAATAAATAAATTAATAATGATATACGGATGGATATCTCACAAATTGTTCCTAGAACAAATCATTCCATTTCCTATCCCCGGCTAGAACTATTCTAACTTCTACCCAATTACATAATACAATAAAGAAACCTCATTAACATTGAAGGGAATTGGTGTGAGAATAGAATTACAAAGAGTAAAGAGATAAAAGGCTGGACACGCAGGTCCAATTTAATAAATTCTAAATTTATTACAATTTCTAAAATTACCCTCACCCTTCTAATATCCATCCGATATACATTATTCATGCAATACATTCATGTATTCATACAAATCATGTTATTCAATCAATATAATCCAATTAATTAATCTTTGAATTAATGATCATCCAATGTTCAAACAACGATTTGATTTGCGCGAGTCAAACTTGTTTAAGAATAAATACTCAAAGTATGTATTCTTGAATTATATTGAACTACAACTTTAAATCCAATTTATTTGTATTCAATACTAATTCCAAATTTAATTCCAAATTAAATATTTACACTTACTTATAAGCCTTAAAGACTTGGATTCCAAATCCAATCTTAATGGGTCTCAATGGCCCAATAACATCCAATGTCATTTTAATTAAAGTCCAATGGGCTTTTAATTAATTCTTAAAGCATGGGCTTTGGCCATAATGGGTCAAACCCAAAATGCCAAGGCCCAATAGGAATCACCCTATTGCCTACAAATTAATTTAGGCCCAATTAAATTCTTTCAAGGGCCAAGTGATGTATTTTGACTTTATGGAATTGGTTTTGGGCCCAATTGGATCCAATCCAAAAGTCCAAAACCAAACTTGGTCAAACCAAGCTCATTAAGTCTAAATACACACTTTTAGCCCAATACATAATTTAAAAGGCTTATAACATAATTATATTATTCCAAATATCACAATTATTTTAATTAAAGTGTATTAGCCATGATTAATTAATTAAACTCAATATTTCCAAAATACCAATTAACTTAATTAATCATGCTTAATCCATCAATTTATGCTCAACACAAATTGAGCTAAAACACATCATTTCATGCTCAACATGCTCTTGAATTTAACATAAACATTATTGACTTTTATTCTAATGTAATCAAACCAACAATCAACATTTTATCATGCATTTAAAACATCCAATGGTGTAAAAATTGAAAAATCAAAATGCAGTCCACTGGTAGTGCATTCGGCCAAGGTGGGGGAACTTAAAAAATTTGATCCAATCAATTATTTCAAATCTAATCATGCATAACTCTAAGTTATCATATTCTAAGCATGCTCAAAGCATCAATTTGAAGAAATCATATTCAAAACATAAAAGCCTCAAATTTTAGTCTCATGAACCCTAAAATTTTCATGCCTAAAATTGGCTCCTGATACCATTGTTAGTGTTCCTAGAACATGCCAAGGATCTAATAAGCAAGAAAAGGTGTTCATAAATTCATTATAAGTTTTGGAATTACTTACATTGAATGGATTTGAGCTTTTAAAATTTTTGAGAAGAATATCTCCAAGATCTTTCCTTTGTTGATTCCAAGCTTTGAGTTGGTTTCCCTATCACCTTAGAAGACTTATACAAGTGCTAGCTTTGTTGATTTTGAAACAAAATCAAAGAGATGAGAGGCTTAAGTTCACGCCCAAGCTTAGAGTTCTTAGGGTTTTTCTTTTGTTCCAAGTGTTGTGCAAAATGAGAGAGAGATATGAGTTTTGGTAAAAGGCTTTTACCCTTTTCACCTAAACTTGATAGTTGAGAGTCTTGGTTTTACAAAACCAAAACTTGGTAGTTGAAAAGCAAGTGGTATTGGCTTAATTGCCAACCACTCTCTTAACTACCACTTCACACATGTGAATTGGGCCCCACATTTGAATTCAATATTCAAATGTCTCTACGAACATTTATCGCGACTCGGATCTGTTTAATCCGATTAAACAAACTTTCATCGTTAAATAATTAAATCTAATTTAATTAAATAACAATGCCTCGCAAATATATTACGAACGTCGTTTACGAATTAATTCTAAATTAATTCGTTCGTTTGTATTAAAGTCCGACTTTAATTTCGTAATGAAATCCAATTCTTATTAATATATCTGATATATTAATTTTAGCCCATACGAAAAATTAAATAGAAAAATCAAATTTAACTATTAAATTTATTTTATCGATTAATTCCAAATTAATCGCGTTCTCTCTCTTCCGAACACATTAATCCCAGATTAAATTTCTCTCTCTAAATTAATCCCAGATTAATTTTCTCTCTCTAAATTAATCCCAGATTAATTCTAGTTTAAGTCAACTGTCATCGGTGAATCTTTGGGAAGCGACCCAAGAGATCTCTGGATATGTTGGTAGTAAATACGGTCATCGGATTATCCGAATACGTGCGTACCTCATACCACGTGCTTACCGATTACAAGACATAGTTGGCTTCTAGCAAAGCACCGTGCCTACCCAATTCTCCAGAAATATTCTTACTGGAATATATAATCTATGTCAGACGTAGTATACGTAGTATTGCGTATAACGATCCAGTATCAGGTGTCACGTGCTAGGCCTGGGGCTGGAATTGTGTTTGCCCCGTACGAAGCAACATGTCGGATGTCTGGTAACTAGTCTCTATAATCAGATGAACATGACCTAGTCATATCATCCCGATGACTGCAATACTTAAGAGTACTAGTTCCGTATCCTACGTGACATCATCTCCACTATGAATGGAGTGATACTTCCGTCTTGACATCACACCCAATACACTACGATTCTAAATATACCCAGCAGAGGCGTACACAGAACCGGTTAAAGCCCTGGACGACCAAAACCAAAGCATATTGATTATCGCAAGTATTAGTGGTGCAAGTCTCAGGTTAAGACCAAATACACCTACCCTGATTTCGGACTTCCATAGACACGTAGTCATACTACCAATAGAATTCTGAGGGGTCTATCCAGAGCGAAGCTGTTTCCGTACCATCGGTAAACACAACCTCCTATTGCACTTGCATGAGTATCCAATACCCAAATATATGAGAACTATGCTGTTACGCTTCCATAACACGCACAAATGTAATACTAGTCTATTCCGCATTATCGATGTCCAGTCTCGATAATACTACAACTAGGGATATTTAATGATTAATCCTTCGAGGACTGATACTGTCTAATATCATCTAAATCCAGGAACTAATCATAAGGACCTCATATCATTTATACATCTAGGTGATCTAATCACAAATGATAAGAGGTGCAATCTCTTTGTCACATAGTTAATTTGTACAACAACACTATGATCTATACAAATAGTGACATATGGGTCATAACTGTCAACACCGACCATATAGGCGGTATCCAATTAAGTCATGTTTTAATTTATTCCAATCGACCATAAAGGCGGTATCCAATTAAGTTATGTAAAAATTAATTTAATTAAGTCCAACCGACCATAAGTCGATATCTAATTATGTCACATTTTAAGATAATTTATATATTATAAAATAAGAGAGATTAATATAAATTATCATAATAAAAGTTTCACCTTTCACCCCAGCAGAAAGAAGTTAACTACCTACTCATTTTAAGTAAAACAAATTAAATTTTATTACTTAAATAAGAAGAAATTATAAGAAATCTAAAAAAAAACAAACAAGATACTATCTCTTAGCATTCCGGAGAAATTCCCCAGAAGAAAACATGGAGAATTCCTCTGATTTGCGCTTCAATTTATAGCCTTCAAAATCGACTGTCGTCGCGATGCAAAACACTTGTGCCTCACGATGCACGCTACAGTGGATGGCATGTGTCGATAGGAAGCTT
This sequence comes from Zanthoxylum bungeanum, assembly GCA_019454045.1. Taxonomy (NCBI): domain Eukaryota; kingdom Viridiplantae; phylum Streptophyta; class Magnoliopsida; order Sapindales; family Rutaceae; genus Zanthoxylum; species Zanthoxylum bungeanum. The sequence goes on along the minus strand of SKCR01029055.1, from coordinate 37,426 downwards.
TGGTAAATAATTACTTCTGCGTCGCGATACGTATAGTCCTCTACGTAGGGATGCGCCATGTAAAATTTCAATTTTTCCCTTTTGATCCAAATTTCATCGTTTTAGCCACGAATTGATTCCAGTGAGTCCCAATATTTTATTTATCAACAAAATAAATACAAACACATCAAAAATTCATAGAACTTGAGAAACTATACAAAATATTAAGTAAGAGGCTATAAATATTGATTTATTTTATGTTCATCAACCATGGTAAATTACATGTATATAATATGATACAAAGTCTTTCGAGTGGTCTCTAATATCCTGAGTTGAAACTGAATTGGCTAGAAATTTATCTTGAGAAATGGTCACACTCGCGTCGCGATGCTCATACGGGTAGGGTTGAGGCAGAAAGTTTTCCAATGTATCATGTCACAACGCTAAGCTTTATGCATCGCGATGCTCACTCGAGTAGGAAGAGATAGAGAGCTTCCTCTATTTCGTGTCGTAATATTGGGAGTTGGGCGCCTCGACGCTCACACGATATCACTAAAATAGAGGAAACCATTTCATTTCATGTCGCGATGTTAGCCATTTTTTTCGAGATGGCTGCCTGTTTTCAGGCGTAATCATCTTAACCTCAATATCCAATTCTCTCAAATGCATCCCCAACACCCTCACCACCCTAAACTTTATACAAACTCTTCTTTTAAATACACATAATAATGTATGTAAAAATAATATTCCATCATCAAAATATACTTTTAACTTCATAATTGTCTTTAGCTTAACATTAGGATTTCAAAAATTAGACCTCTCTCTATAAAACCAATTTCCATATTCAAAATGCCACTAAATGAAATTCCTATTGTGTCATTATCCTCCACATAACATCATATCATCAAAAAAATTTATCAATCCAAAATTTGGGTCAAGTTGACCTTACCTCATTTCATTTGATTTTCTCTCATTCATTAAGTCTCTCATGGTTGTTTTTCTTCTTCTTAGCTTGTTATGGAATATTCGAGTTTGTTTTCCCTTCATTCCTCATCCTCCTTATTCTTCTTCTTCTTCTTCTTCTTCTTCTTCTTCTTCTTCTTCTTCTTCTTCTTCTTCTTCTTCTTCTTCTTCTTCTTCTTCTTCTTCTTCTTCTTCTTCTTTCTTCTTTCTTCTCACGTCTCTCTCTCTTTCTCTCAAAATATTGAGGATGGGTGAACAGTCCCCCTTATATATAGTAGGGGCTAACTTGACTAATTAGCAATATTTTGGTTTGAAGAAAAATCATAAGTTTTGAGAGAAATATAGATTTCTCTAAAAAGATTCATAGTTAATATTCATTTGAATTTTTAAGTTATATTTTTGACTTATTTTCGGTTCAAATTTGGAAAATTATTCAACTCAAAAGTTGTAGGTCTCGATTTCTACTTTCCAATGATATAAAATTCATAAAAATTAGAGATTATATGAGAGCATTATGGCTCAAATACCATGTGCTATCCGTAGTGGAACTTCGCACCATTTCATATCGGAATCTCGAAAAATATACCGATTGTCTCCAAAGTCCTTTCATGAGTATATATGCCTCCAAACACACTATTATATAATGTTATAGTAGTCAAGATTACCGATCATTATAAATTCTCCCCCTTTAAATAGGATTCGTCCTCGAATCATTCATTTATTTTCTACTATTTTGCTCAAGAACTTGATATTATGACTTCTAGGAATCTTTTATCTCGATATACTCCATTTGATTCTTGTAGATAAATGTTCAATCTTGAAGGTTTGTGCCATATACTTAGACTTCTCATAGAGGTGTCACTCTTAATGAAGGTTATTCTTCATAAAATTCTATTTATCCCTTGTTTCATACTGTTGGACAATTATAACCCATAGCGTCACTATTTGAAAAAAACAGTGTGGTTTTTATACAAATTAACTATGTGAAAATGGAAATTGCATTTTATCATTTTGTAATTAGATTACTTGAATATATATAAATGATAAAAGTCCTTATGATTAGTTCTAGATTATAAGATATGAGACAGTATCAATCCACAAAGGTTTAATCAATATCTCTAGTCGTAGTATTATCGAGACTGGACATCGATAATGCAGAATAGACTAGTATTGCACTTGTGCATGTTACGGAAGCGTAACAGCATAGTTCTCATATATTTAAGTATTTGATACTTAATCAAGTGTGATAAGAGGTTTTGTTTACCGATGGTACGGAAACAGCTTTGCTCTGGATAAACTCCTCGGAAGCCCATTGGTAGTATGACTATATAACCTGAGACTTGCATCGCTAGTACTTGCGACAATCAATACGCTTTGGTTTTGGTCGTCCGGGACTTTAACATGTTCTATGTACGCCTCATCTGGTTTATTGAGAATCATAGTGTATTGGGTGTGATGTCAAGATGGAAGTATCACTTCAGTCATATGGAGATGATGATCAGCAGAGATACAGAACTGGTACTCTAATGTGTTGCAACCATCGGGATAATATGACAAGGTCATGATTATTCGATTAAAGAGACTAATTGCTAGTGATCCGATTTATGCTTCGTACGGGGCAGACACAATTCCAGCCCCAGGCTTTGCATGTGATATCCGATACTGGATCGTAATATGCAATACTACGTATACTACGCCTGAAAAAGATTATATATTCCTTAAAGAATATTTCTGGAGAATGGGTAGGAACGGTGCTTTGTTAGAAGCCAACCATGTCTCATAAATCGGTAAGAACGTGATACGAGGTATGCACGTATTCAGATTATCTGACGACCGGATTTACTGCCAACATATCCAAGGATCTCATGGGGCTTCCCGAAGATTCACCGATGACATATGACTCGAAAATAATTAATCTGGGATTAATTAGAAGAGAGAGAAAAATAATCTAGGATTAATTACGGTGAGAATTTATCTCGGATAAAATTCAATTAAAAGATAGAGAACGATTAATTTGGAATTAATCGATTAAAAATAATATATTTGATTTATTAAATGATATTAGATTTCATAACGGAATTAAAATTGGATTTTAATTTGGGTAAACGAATTAATTTAAAATTAATCCGCGAGCTACTTTAATATTAATTTTGCTAGGCATAATTATTTAATTATATTTGATTTAATTACGTCGTAATGGAAAATTCATTAATTCAAAATTAATGATCCCGAGCTCGGGATGTGTTTGCGGGCGCACTCGGATTTTGAATTCAAGTGAGGCCCATAAGTCACATCACAAGTCATATCACTTGTCATTCACATCACTTTTTGGTGATGGAAGTTAGTGATGAGTAGATGGTTGCTTGTAAGACACACTTTGTTTTTATAATGAAAAGCTTGAGTGACATTTACCAAACATGGATTTTGTTATATGTATTTGGTTTTTGGAAAATCAAATCACTTTTACATTAAAACAAAAATTGAAAATTTCTCTCTCTCTCCCAACCCTCCATTGTCGTGAGCTTCATAGAGCCAAAGGGAATATTTTATTGTAAAATTTTCCAAGTGCGAGCACACAAAGAATCATATAAAGTTGATAGGGAAACCATTCCCATTGAGTTTGGACTCCTTCTCAAGCTTGGAGCTTCAACAACAACTTTGGAGGAGCTTGGAACAACTTCAAAGAGAGCAAAAATTTTATTCTCTACACATCCTATAATCGATCAAAGTGAGTATATTTCCGCTATACTTCTTTTCGTATTCACATGATTTTATGCTTGAAATGATCTTGGTTAGTTCATTAGAACCCAACACATACTATATAACCTCTTGTATGGTGCACTAAGGATACTTAATTCTTCATGGTCTGGGCTTAGGTACCCGTAGAACAGGTACCTGTAGGAATTTCTCCTCTCTGTCTGATACTTTCGGACTATATATTACTTAATTTCATACTCAACTTGTAAGGTTCTACTGAATTTGATGCGTTCATGCTAACAGGACATATCTAAAACCGTTCCAATTGAATCATTTCTCCTTAGCTCTTATATCTATTGTTATGATAACACTAATTCCTAAATATCCTTGGGGATATCTGCTATTCAACACGTTTAAGGTACCATTATTTTACTTTATACTATAGCCAATAACCTTCATTTTCCTTTGAATTGTATATACCTCAGGTTCATCAGCTACTCTTTATAATATAACCACTTAAATGACTTTATAATATATATCTTACTAGATATTTCCTTAGCTTCATTTATTAAATCTTATTTTAGCATTCATTATCATATTTTAACTAACTATTTGATCCTATCTGTTTCCTCCTTACTAAGTCCTCACTGCTTATAAGCTTCTTTCTTCGAGTTCTCACATATTCAAATATCTATGGGTTTAGGACTTCATAACTTATAGATAACTTCTTCATGACCTTTCGCTATCAATCGATGGCTCACATGTTAGGGATATGCCTTATACCCAACTTGTAGATGGGCTATATGTATATGTATTTGTAATATTTTCATTAATTAATAAAGTGGAAATGTTTTATTATATGTGTCTTACATAACTTATATGAATCATCAAACACTATAATAAGCCCTTGGAGTAATAAGATGATGGCTTCCACGCCTTAAGAATCATTAATCTTAAACGTTCCTAGTCATAGTTTTGTGAATAATATGGGCGTTCACAAAGCGGATAGACTAGCATGATGATATGATCCACCCTTAAGTGGGTAGCCGATCTCATAGGCTACTAGTGGAGATCTGTCCGCTTTGTGTATCACATGGATGTATGAGTTGCTCGTGTCCATCAAATTGACCGCTGAAAGTTTTCACATGGAGCGTTTATCCCATGTGTCTATGAGAAATTTCATGTATCAATTGTATGACTAGTCCTTAGACTTGAGGTCTTTACAATCTAGGATTAATTACGGAGAGATTTTATCTAGGATAAAATACTATTTGGAGAGAGAACAATTAATTTGAAATTAATCGATAAAATAATATATTCGATATATTAAACGAAATTAGATTTCGACGCAGAATTAAAATTGGATTTTAATTCGGGCAAATGAATTAGTTTAGAATTAATTAGCGAGCGATGTGAATAGTAATTTAGCTTGGCATGTTTATTTAATTAAATTTGAATTTAATTACGTCGCAATGGAAAATTCGTTAATTCAGATTTAGCAAACCCGAACCTGAGAGTGTTTGATGGCCCACTCAGATTTTGAATCAAGTGGGGCCCACAAGTCACATCACAACTCACATCACCTAGTCACTTTAGTTGATGGGTTTTGGTGAAGTTAGTGAAGACTTGTTCAACACATTTCCTAAAATTGATGGCTTGATTGACTAATACCAAATGTTTGGTATATGATTATTTGATTTTTGAAATCAAAACTCAAGTCAACATACTCACATCTCTCTCTCATTTTACACGCCCATTTTGGAAAACAAAAACTCTCCCAATTTTCTCTTCTTGGCCGTGAGCTTCAAGGAGGAAATATAGAAGAATTATTGTAAATCTTCAAGAGCTAGCACTTAAAGGAATCATAAGAAATGTGTTAGGGAAACTTTCTCAATAGCTTGGAAACACCATTAAGCTTGGAGCTTGGATTCAACTCTCAAAGAAAGCTTGGAAGCACTATTCAAGGAGCAAAGTTTTATTCTACACACATCCTCTCATCCGTTCAAAGTGAGTATAATTCTGATATACTTCTTTATGTATTCACATATTTTATGCTTAAATTGATCTTGGGAATGCCTTAAAAACCTAACAATGGTATCATGGAGCCTAATTTTTGCATGAAATTGATTAGGATTTATATACTAAAATTTGGATAAAATTTGATTTGAGCATGATTTAACCAAATTGTTGTTTGAGCATGCTTGTGATGGATGACTTTGAGTTATATATGATCAATTTGACGAAAATTGAATTGGATTAATTTTCCCCAATTTCTTTGGCTTGGCCAATGTAACTAGTGCCTTAATGTCATGGTATTTTTTTGTTTTTAAGACCATTGGATGTGTTAAAGATTGGGATATAATGATTTGAGATTCAATCGGATTGAAATCGGAATCGGACAAAAAATCATGCAAATGCCGTGAGCATCAAAGCATGAAATGAGATGATTTTTGATTCAATAATGTTGGACATGTATTGATGATGAATAAGCATGATTAATTTATTAGATTAGTATTTTGGAAATGTTAATTTAAATGGTTAATCATGGCTAAACACTTTAATTAATTAAATTATGAAATTGGAATTTTAAAATTTAATTAGTTGGGCTTAATTTAGAATTGGGCTTTAAATGTTGTATTTGGGCCTAATAGGCTTGGTTGGGCCAAGTTGGTTTAGGTCAATTGGATTGGATCCAAATTGGGCCTAAACCATTCCATTAAGTCCAAATATAACTAATGGGCCTTTTAGTATTTAATTGGGCCTAATGGGCCTAAATTGGTTTCTTGACAAATAGGGTGATTCCTTAAATGGGCTTTGGTTTTTGGGTTTGACCCATATTGACCAAAGTCCATGCCTTAAGAAATTAAATGAAAGCCCATTGGACTTTAATTAAACGACGTTGGATGTTAATTGGGCTTTGAGACCAATTAAGATTAGATTTTGAATCTAAGTCGTAAAGACGCATTAAAATGTAGTTATTAAATTTGGATTTAAATATAGAATTAGTATTGAATATGAATTAAATTAAATTTAATTGTAGTTCGATATAATTCAAGAATTCGTACTTCGAGTACTTATTCTCAAATGAGTTGAACTCACGTAAATCAAATCGTTGTTTGAACATTGAATGATCACTTAATTCAAAGATTAATTAATTGGATTAGATTGATTGAATAACATGCTTTGTGTGAATACATGGATGTGTTGAATGAATAATGTATATCGGATGGATATTAGAGGGAAATGGCAATTTTAGAAATGTGTATAAATTTAGAATTTATTAAATTAGAACCTGCATGTCCAGCTTTATCTCTCGATTCTTTGTAATTCTCTTCTCACCTAATTCCCCTCAATGTTAATGAGGTTTCTTTAATTGTATTATGTAATTGGGTAGAAGTTAGAATAGTGCTGGTCGGGGAGAGGAAAGAGAGTGATTTGTTCTAGGAATTATTTTTGAGATATCCATCTGCATATCATTATTAATTTATTTACTGCGCCTTATTATGCTTTTAATACATGCTTAAGGGTGTATGATGAAACCTAACAAAGATAATAAATTGGTTGCCAATTTACGCTAAAAACCCTCAACAAATATAAGTGTTTTCCTTCCATTGAGTGATCCTTATTCAAGATCCAAGATTGGCACTGTTTCTTGGCCAAAGTCAAGACCTTTGTCCATCCCAGATGTGTTTTGAATCATGAAGGCTTTGTTGTATATCGTATGTCTTATCCAAGTTGTGATTTGTTGGCCAAAGTCAAGATCATTCTTATCCATCGACATCAATTATGAAGCTTTCCAAAGTCCATGGGTCTCGCTAACTGGAATCATTAAGCTTGTTGTGCCAAAGCCAAGTCTTAGTTGATTCAGAGGAAAAGGTTAAGAAAATATATTGGATATATTGGCATATATATTGTATCTATGTTTTGGGCTTGGAGGTCCACCTACCGGATCTAGGAATTGGATGAGATCCAATTGATCTTAGAGATCTACCTAGTTAAATATCATACAGCTTATTGGCCAAAGTCAAGGTTGTGTGTTATTTAACGGGATCCTAGCCCACTAGGAAACTAGGTTTCCCGAGTACTCAACTGAGGGTTAGAGGCTCGTCGAAAAATAATGAGAGGCTAGTATTGAATTTGCTATTTCGTTCAAATACTTAGCTTTACGCACTTTCAAATTATTTCGTCAATTATTCTTATTAGTTGGACTAAAATTATATTATTTTTCTTGTAAAAGTTAGACTGTACTCATACATTGTTAATTGGATAGTTTGACTATCGCAGTTAAAATGACGGGAAAGAACAATGTCAGAGACATTATCATAGGCGAGAATGTCTTCAATGGCAAAAACTTTTCTGACTAGGAAATGAATCTCAGGATTGTCCTGGGATCCGAGAAGTTGCTCTATACTATAGAGAGACCTCTTGGGCCTAAGCCTGGACCTGATCAGTTGCTTGAGCTAGATCTTTGGAAGACGCATAGCGATGACAACTCCACTACTCAGTCTATTAGGCTTGCAGCTATGACTCAATAATTCCGTCGACAGAATAAGGGATTGGATCCCTATAACATGTTGGCGAAGTTGCATGATCTTTACTGATCTAATCTTAGATCGCAAATATATGAGTTGCAGAAGAAGCTCTTCCGCGCTCGCATGTCAGAGGGTACATCTGTTAAGCACCATGTGTCACAGATGATTGTTGACATCGAGCAGCTGGCTCAGATGGGCATTGTCTTCGAGGCTGAGACTTCGATAGATTTGATCTTGCAGCCTCTCCCCGACACTTGGAGTGGGTTCATCATGAACTATAATATGTTGAACCAAGATGATACTCTTGGAGAGTTAATGTCCATTCTGAAAGAAGCTGAAAATGAGCTTCTAAAGGGCAAGAAGCGCGAGGCGCACTTCGCTTTGACATATCAGACTCCTAGGGCTTGGCCCAAGGCGACTGGAGGTGTGAAGAAGAATAAGCATAAGAAGAAGGGCAAGGCCAAATCGTCAAAGGGTTCTAGGAAACCTAAGGACAAATCCCAAGATGTATGTCTGCAGTGCAGAAAATGGGGTCACTGGAAGCGTGACTGTTGCGAGTACAAGGCTCACATGAAGGAAATCAAAGCGGGCAAGGCACCGACTGTTGGACAGTTATGACTCATAGCGTCACTGTTTGTAAAAAGACATTATATTTTTATACAAAATTAACTATGTAGTAATGAAATTGCATTTTACCGATTATGATTCATTTACTTTGATATATATAAATGGTAAAAATCCATATGATTAGTTCCGGATTGAGATGATATGAGACAGTATCAATCCATAAAGGTTTAATCATTAAATATCCCTAGTCGTAGTATTATCGAGACTGGACATCGATAATGCGAAATAGACTAGTATTGCACTTGTGCGAGTTGTGAGGGCATAACGGTATAGTTCTCATATGTTTAAGTATATGATACTTATGCAAGTGCGATAGGAGGATGTGTTTTACCGATGGTACGGAAAAGAGCTTCGCTCTGGATAGACCCCGCGGAATCCCATTGGTAATACGTATATGTGTCTATGGGAGTTCACTTCAGGGTAGGTGTATTAGGTCTTAACCTGAGACTTGCATCGCTAGTACTTACGACAATCGGTAAACTTTGGTTTTGGTCGTCCAGGGCTTTAACAGGTTCTGTGTATGCCTCTGCTGGTTTTATTGGGAATCATAGTGTATTGGATGTGATGTCAAGATGGAAGTATCACATCAGACATATGGAGATGATGATCACGCAGGGATTCAGAACTGGTTCTCTATAGTGTTGCAACCATCGGGATAATATGACAAGGTCATGATTATCCGATTCAAAAAGACTAGTTGCTTGATATCTGATATGTGCTTCATACGGGGCAGACACTATTCCAACCCCAGGCCTTGCACGTGACATCTGATATTGGATCGCAATACTTAATACTACAGTATACTACGCCTGATAAAGATCGTATATTCCAGTAAGAATATTTCTGGAGAATTTGGTAGACATGGCGCTTTGCTAAAAGTTAACCTTGTCTCGTAAATCGGTAAAAATGTAGTACTTGGTACGTACGTGTTCGGATAGTCCGACGACCATATTTACTGCCAATATATCCAGGGATCTCTTGGGTCGCTTCCCGAAGATTCACCAATGACGTATGATTCGAACTTAATTAATCTGGGATTAATTACGGAGAGACTTTATCTTGGATAAAGTACTATTTGAAGAGAGAGAAATATTAATTTGGAATTAATCATTAAAATAATATATTAGATATATTATTCGGAATTAGATTTCGATGCGAAATTAAAATTAGATTTTAATTCGGGCAAACGAGTTAATTTAGAATTAATTCGTAAGCGACGTGAATAGTAATTTTGCTAGGCATAATTATTTAATTAAATTCGATTTTAAATAACATCGCGACGGAAGTTCGTTAATTCGAAATTAGCGAACTCGAGCCCGAGAGTGTTTGCGGGCCCACTCGTATTCGGAATCGAGTTGGGCCCACATGTCACATCAACCATCACATCACTTGTCACTTAATTCACTTTTGTGTGATGGTTTTTGGTGATGGAGTGTACAACACTCAAAGGCTAGATATGGTGTTGGATTTGTGTCATATACCAACCAAGGGTTTGGTATATGTTTGACAGTTATTTTGACACAAATATAAATTGATTTTTGAAATCAAAATCATCATCTCTTCTCTCTTTCCTCTTGGCCGAAACTGCAGTGGGTTTTTTGGCTCTCCATTTTCTTCATTTTTTTGACAAAAATTGTGAAGTAAATGTGTGATAATTTGAAACAAATAATCACATAAGGCTAGCACCTTCAAGGAATCACAAAGAGGTGATAGGGAAACCAACTCAAGGAGCTTGTATTCAAAGAACAAAGCTTGGAGCTTCACTATTCACCTTGGCCGAAACTTGTAGTTCTTGGAGGAGGAATTTTTGTTGCTCAACGGATCCACAAACCGATCGATGTAAGTGTGTTTCCGCCACTCTTCTTCATTATTCATTCATGTTTCATGCTTATATGATCTTGGGACACCTTATAGAAACCCAACAATGGTATCATTGAGCTTAAATGAGCATGAAATAAATTAGGGTAAAATTTGGGGAAAATCAATTTGAGCATGTTTTGATTCACCAATGACATATGATTCGAACATAATTAATCTAGGATTAATTACGAAGAGATTTTATCTAAGCTAAAATACTATTTGGAGAGAGAGAACGGTTATTTTGGAATTAATCGATAAAATAATATATTCGATATATTAAACGAAATTAGATTTCGACGTAGAATTAAAATTGGATTTTAATTCGGGCAAACGAATTAATTTAGAATTAATTCGCGAGCGATGTTAATTGTAATTTAGCTTGGCATGATTATTTAATTAAATTTGAATTTAATTATGTCCCAACGGAAAATTCATTAATTCGGAATTAGCAAACCCAAGCCCGAGAGTGTTTGCAGGCCCACTCGGATTTTGAATCAAGTGGGGCCCATAAGTCACATCACAACTCACATCACCTAGTCACTTTATTTGATGGATTTTGGTGAAGTTAGTGAAGACTTGTTCAACATATTTCCTAAAGTTGATGGCTTGATTGACTAATACCAAATGTTTGGTATATGATTATTTGATTTTTGAAATCAAAACTCAAGTCAACACACTCACATCTCTCTCTCATTTTACACGCCCATTTTGGAAAACAAAAACTCTCCCAATTTTCTCTTATTGGCCGTGAGCTTCAATGAGGAAATATAGAAGATTTGTTGCAAATCTTCAAGAGCTAGCACTTAAAGGAATCATAAGAAATGTGTTAGGGAAACTTTCTCAAGAGCTTGGAATCATCATTAAGCTTGGAGCTTGGATTCAACTCTCAAAGAAAGCTTGGAAGCACTATTCAAGGAGCAATGTTTTGTTCTACACACATCCTCTCATCTGTTCATAGTGAGTATAATTTCGTTATACTTCTTTATGTATTCACATGTTTTATGCTTAAATTGATCTTGGGAATACCTTAAAAACCCAACATGATTTCCTAACCCAATGATCAAGGAATTGTGATTTATATCATAAATTGGTTGGGAACCTACCTAATTATCATATTTTATAACGACTGGCCCTAGTCGGAGTTATGAAATGATGATAATGGGATCCTTGCCCACAAGAAATCCATCATAATGGGGTTGATGCGATTTGCTTAAAATTTTAAAATAATTGAGTGGGAGGAACTTCATAATATTAAAAGCCCATGTTATTATGAAACATTAATGAAAATATATTCCTAATTTAACATTCTCTCTTAACAAGTGGGTTAAAATATTTCACAAATATTCAAATGGCAAACAGAGTATCACTTTGTTTCATACTTGATGAGCATAAGCTCAAATGAGACAACTACAATGACTGGTTTAGAAACCTTAAAATTATCTTACGACAAGAAAGATTTTCTATGTTCTTAAAAGACCATTTCCCCTTGAACCCATGGAAGATGCTGACCAAAATACATTTGATGCTTGGAAGAAACACGTCGATGATTATGAACAAGTAGTTTGCATAATGATTGGCTCTATGTCGGACGAACTTCAAAAAGCTCACGAAGATATAGATGCTCAAACTATCATCTTTCACTTGAAGGAGTTGTATGTAACTTCCGTTCATACCGTGAGATTCCAAGTGTCATGTTCCTTATTCCAAACAAGGTATAAGGAAGGATTTGTTAGTGGACATGTGCTTAAGATGATTGGCCACATTGAAAAATTGGCCAACCTCGGGTTCATCATGGATCATGAGATAGGTCACTATCTAATTCTTCAGTCCTTACCAAAAGACTTCTCTAACTTTATTATGCAGTTTCATCTTTCTGATAAAGAAGCTACTTTAGTAAAATTGCAAAATCTGATAAAGCTGTTGGATATATATAGCCCATAGCATCATTATTTGTACATAACATGGTGTTATTGTACAAATTAACTATGTAACAAAGGAAATTGCTCTTTTATCATTTGTAATTGGATTACCGATATACATAAATGATAAAAGTCCATATGATTAGTACCGGATTAATAAGATATGAGACAATATTAATCCACATAAGGTTTAATCATTAAATATCCCTAGTCGTAGTATTATCGAGACTGGACATCGATAATGTGGAATAGACTAGTAGTACACTTGTGCGTATTATGGAAGCATAACAGCATAGTTCTCGTATATTTGGATATTAGATACTCATGCAAGTGTAATAGGAGGTTGTGTTTACCGATGGTACGGAAACAGCTTCGCTCCGGATAGACCCCTCGGAATCCTTAGTATGACTATTTCTATGGGAGTCCGAGTCAGGGTAGGTGTATTTGGTCTTAACTTGAGACTTGCATCGCTAATACTTGTGATAATCGGTACGCTTTAGTTTTGGTCGTCCAGGGCTTTGACAGGTTCTGTGTACGCCTCTACTGGGTATATTGAGAATCGTAGTGTATTGGGTATGATGTCAAGATGGAAGTATCACTTCAGTCATATGAAGATGATGATCACGTAGGATACGGAACTAGTACTCTTAAGTACTGCAGTCATCGGGATAATATGACTAGGTCATGTTTATCCGATTATAGAGACTAGTTACCAGTGATCCGATATATGCTTCGTACGGGACAGACACAATTCCAGCCACAGGCCTAGCATGTGACATCCGATACTAGATCGCAATACGCAATACTATGTATGCTACGTCTGACAAAGATTACATATTCCTTAAAAGAATATTTTTGGAGAATTGGGTAGGCACGGTGCTTTGCTAGAAGTCAACCATGTCTTGTAAATTGGTAGGAACGTGGTACTGGGTATGCACGTATTCAGATAATCCGATGACCGTATTTACTGCCAACATATCCAGGGATCTCTTGGGTCGCTTCCCAAAGATTCACCGATGACATTTGACTCGAGCAGAATTAATCTAGGATCAATTATGAGAGAGAAAATTAATCTGGAATTAATTACGGTAGAAATTAATTTGGGATTAATTTCGGCAAGAATTAATCTGGTATTAATTGCGGTATGAATTAATCTGGGATTAATTCGACTAGAAGAGAGAACGCGATTAATTTAGAATTAATCGGTAAAATAAATTTAATAGTTAAATTGGATTTTTCTATTTAATTTATTTATTTGGGCTAAAATAATATATCGAATATATTAATTGAAATTAGATTTCAATACGACATTAAAGTTTTGACTTTAATACGAGCGAACGAATTAATTTGGAATTAATTCATAAGCGACTTTCGTAATAATTTTACGAGGCATCATTATTTAATTAAATTGGATTTAATTACGTTGCGACGAAAAACTCGTTTACTCAGATTAAATGAAACCGAGCCCGAAGTGTGTAGAGAAATCCATCTTGAATTTTGTATTTAATAGGTGGGGACCACATATTAATGGTGGTAGTTGGCAAAAGCAAGTGGTTTTTGGAAAACCGCTCACTTTTGCCCTACATGGTTTTGCTTTTGGTAAAGCTTTTACCTTTGGTCAAAGCAATTCACTTTAGGTAAAAATCGTATACACACTTTTGCATTTTGATTTTGGTATTAGGGTTTTAGAAACCAAAATAAAAACTTATCTCTCTCTCAAACCTCTCATGGCTGAAACTTCATGGCTGTCCTTTGGAAATTTTGTTTCAAAATTTCAAGCTTGCTAGCACATTTGGAGTCAAAGAAGAAGATAGGGAAACTCACCCAAGTGTTGGAAACACTCTACAAAGCTTGGAGCTTCCATGGAAAACAAAGAAAAGTCTTCAAATCATCCAAATCAATATAAGTATTCCGCAACTTATTTTTGATTTTTCACACTTTAATCTTGTTTAGTGATCTTGTGGCATGTCTTAGAGACTAACAATGATATCTCGAGCCATCCTAAGCTTGATTTTAAAATTAGGGTTCATAGACTTTAATTTGGGATTTTGTGTTTGGAGCATGATTTTTTCAAATTGATTATGTAGTTGTGTTTGTATGATGTTGAATTGGATTTGTGCATCATTAGATTTGAGAAAAATTGATTGGATCAAAAATTTCCAAATTTTGTAGCATAGCCGAATGTAACCATAAAATGTTCATGGTGATTTTTTGATTTTAGACTATTGGGTATGTTTAAAGCTTGATGAGAATGTTGATTGTTGATTTAATTAGATTGAAATCAAAATCGGATATAAAATCATGCATATTGTCGTGAGCCTAAGCATGTTTAATGGATTGATTTTGCTTCAATTTGTGTTGGACATGAGTTGATTAATAAAGCATGATTAATTAGTGTAATTGGTGTTTTGGAAATATTAGTTTAACTAATTAATTATGGCTATTACACTTTAATTAAAATTAATGTAATGTTTGGAATGTTATATTAATTAAAATTGGTCTTTAAATTAAATTGGGCTAATTTGGTGTATTTGGGCTTAATGGGCTTGGTTGGGCCAAGTTTGATTTTGGACAATTGGGTTGGATCCAATTGGGCCAAAAATCATTTCCATAAAGTCCAAATATGACTATTGGGCCTTTAATAATATAATTGGGCCTAATGGGCCTAAATTGATTTTGGCAATAGGGTGATTCCTATTTGGGTCTTGGCATCTTGGATTTGATCCATAATGGCCAAAGCTCATGCCTTAAGAATTAATTAAAAGCCCATTGGACTTTAATTAAAATGTATTGGATATAAATTAGGCCTTTGAGACCCATTAAGATTGGATTTGGAATCCAAGTCTTTAAGGCAGATAAAAGTGTAATTATTTAATTTGGAATTAAATTGGAATTAGTATTGAATACAAATTAAATTGGATTTAAAATTGTATTTCGATATAATTCAAGAATATGTACTTTGAGTATTTATTCTTAAACGAGTTAGACTCGCGCAAATCAAATCGTTGTTTGAACATTGGATGGTCATTAATTCAAATATTAATTAGTTGGATTAGATTGATTGAATAACAGCTATGTGTGAATACTTGGATGTATATATGAATAATGTATATCGGATGGATATTAGATGGGTGAGGGCAATTTGGGAAATTATTGTAATAAATTTAGAATTTATTAAATTGGACATGCATGTCTAGCCTATTACCTCTTTTCTCATTGTATTTCTCTTCTCACCTATTCCCCTCAATGTAAATGAGGTTTCTTTAGAAGTATTATGTAATTGGGTAGAAGTATGAATAGTGCTAGCGGAGAGAGAGGAAAATGAGAGATTTATTCTATGAACAATATGTTGTATATCCATCCGCATATCCTTATTAATTTTATTATGCGCCTTATTATGTTTTTAAAATGCATGTTTAAGGGTGTATGATGAGACCTAATCAAAGATAATTAATTGATTTCCAATTACGCGAAAAACCCTCAACAAATATTAAATGTTTTCCTTCCATTGAATGATTCATTCTCAAGATCCAAGATTGGCACTGGTTTGTTGGCCAAAGTCAAGACCTTTGTCCATCACGGATGTGTTTGAATCATGAAGGCTTTGTTCCATATCGCATGTCTTGGGCAAGTTGTGATTTGTTGACCAAAGTCAAGATCACTTCTAGTTCATCGACATGGATTACGAAGCTTTCCAAAGTCAATGGGTCCTGCTTAACTGGAATCATTAAGCTTGTTGTGTTAAAGCCAAGGCTTAGTTGATTCAGAGGAAAAGGTTAGGAAAATATATTGGATATATTTGCATATTATATATATATATATATATGTTTCGGACTTGGAGGTCCACCTACCAGATCTAGGAATTGGATGAGATCCAATCGATCTTAGAGATCTACCTAGTTAAATATCATACAGCTTGTTGGCCAAAGTCAAGGTTGTGTGTTATTTAATGAGATCCTAGCCCACTAAGAAACTAGGTTTCCCGATTACTTAACAGAGGGTTAGAGGCTCGCCGAAAATTAGTATGAGGCAAGTATTAAATTTGCAATTTCGTTTAGACTTGCCAATATGCGCTCATTTCATTTTTCGTCATTTATTATTATTAAATATATTAGTTGGACTAATATTTAATTGTTATTTTAATTAAACAGTTGGACTGTATTCAAACTACTTCTTTTATAGTTGATTATATAATTGGATTAGAGTAATCAATATATTTGAATTTTACCGATCATTTATAGTTGATTATATAATTGGATTATAGTAATCAATATATTTGAATTTAACCAATCAAATTGTAATTAGTTATATAGTTAAACTATAGTAATCATTACATTAGATTGTACCCGAAATCATTGATTGGATAGTTGGACTATAGCAATCAAGATAACTGGAAAGATAAGCGTCAAAGAACATAATCCTAGGTGAAAATGTCTTTAACGGCATAATTTTCTAGAATGGGAAATGAATCTCAGGATAGTCCTGAGAGTTAAGAAGTTAATCTATTTGATAGAGCGACCTCTCGGGCCTAAGCCCGAAGTTGAGCAAAATAGTAGAGCATGAGATTCGGAAGACTCATCGTGATGATAACTTTAGTGCTCAATCTGTTATGCTTGACGCAAAGACTCATTAATTTCTTCGTCAGAACTAAGGATTAAATCCTTATAGTATGATATTGAAATTAAAGGATCTTCATAGATCTATTCTTAGATCTTAGAAGTACTAATTGCAATAGAAAATTCTTGAAGAGTTAATGGCTATGCTCAAGGAGACAGAGCCAGAGTTTGCAAAAGGGTAAGAAGCGCAAGGCGCATCTTACTTCGACATCCCAGAAGGCCAAGGCTTGGCCGAAGGGTTCTGTTGTGTGAAGAAAAGGGCAAGGCTAAATCATCACAGTCTTCTGAGAAGACAAAGGACATATCCCAAGATGTCTTCCTAAAACTGTGGCAAACGGGGTCACTGGAAATGTGACTGTCGTATGGACAAAGGCAAACATAAAGGAAATGAAGGCGGGTAAGGCTCCGACTTCAGGTATATTTGTTATAAACATGTCCACTACTGGTTTTAAAATTGGATTTTAGATACTGGATGTGGTACATAAATATATATATTGATGTACGGGATCTGCTGTTGAGTAGAAGACTAGCTTTAGTTGAGATCGACCTATGAGTCAGAAACGGGATGAGAGTCACCGTTTTGGCTATGGGAACCTAAGTTTTGGAACTTCCTTTTGGGCATGTACTTGAATTAGGAGACTGTTATAATGTACCTATTTTGACTAGAAACATTATCTCTATATCTAGTTTAACCCGTTGCGGGTATACCTTTATATTCTAGAACACTAAGTGTTTTGTTTATAAAGATGATATTGAGATAAACACATTAGATGTGAATAACAATATGTACATTTTGAATATAAATGAATCTCAGTCATATAACATGACAAACAAATAGCTCAAACTGAATTAATCAGATGAGACTTATTTGTGGCATTATTATCTGGGACACATTAACAAGACAAGTATATCCACACTTTCGAAGAGTGGGTACTAAGACAGATTTGATTCTAATTCAAATAATGTCTACGAATCTAGTTTATTAGGCAAAGTGCCTAAAACACCTTTTACTTGGTAACAGTGCAAGTGCCACCGAGCTATTAGCCCTCGTTCATGGTGACATAAGTGGGCCCATGTCTAGCCAGGCTAGATATGGATATGAATAATTCGTAGCCTTTTTGGATGTGGCATCGCGTTATGGTTATGTGTATCTTATGAAACACAAGTCAGAAACTTTTGAGTAATTCAAATAGTTTTGACACGAAGTAAGAAAACAGACCGGTAAAAGTATTAAAAACATTACGGTCGAACCATAGTGTAAAATACTTAAACATATGAGTTTCAAGATTACTTGAAAGAATATGGTATTCTTTTACAGTGGACTCCTCCTGGGACACCTCAGTTTGAAGGTGTGTCTGAACAATGAGACCGAACTTTATTGGACATAGTAAGGTTGATGATGAGTCTCTCTGAGCTACCAATTTCCTTCTAAGGATACGCATTAAACAGTGCAATGAAATCTGTTAGCAGACTTCATATTAGATATGAACAGGAAATAAACCAGGTTTCACATTTCTTAAGATTTGGGATTGCTGGGCATACGCTAAAAGATTGGATGATACCAAACTAGAACCAAATTGGATAAGTGCCTATTTATAATTGGTTATCCTAAGGAAACCAAAGTATAGTACGTATACAACTCACAAGAGAACAATATAATTGTTACTCTCCATGCGGTTTTCTTAAGAGAAATACCTATATGCAGTGATAATTGGGAGGAAGTAAAACTCGATGAAAATCAGAGTAATAGTGTTCCAGGCACCGAATCCTCACGGAACACCAACAGTTCATCAGGGATGAAACTGTACCAATAATTTTCGAATACAAAAAAAACCGCGTAGGTCGGAGAGAGTCAGAAAACAACCTGGGAGGTATGGGTTTCTGATCTCACCTCATGTAGATGTCAATCTTATTGAGAATAATGAACCGACTACGTATGAGGAAGTGATACAAGGTATCGACTCCTTTTATGGCAAAGTGCCATGAAGTCCGAAATGGATTCCATGTATACCAACCAAGTTTGGATACTGGTTGATGTACCAGAAGGCAATGTGCCTAATGGTACTATATGAGTCTTCAAGGAAGACATACATGGATGACAACATACAAACGTACTAAGCTAGGCTTGCACAAAAAGGGTATCGTCATCAATACGGTGTCGATTATGATGAAACTTTTACCCGTTGCCATGATTAAATCCATTCAGATAATGCTTGCTAATGCTGCATGTTTCATTTATGAAATATGGCAGCTGAACGTCAAAACCGCTTTCCTTAACGGAAACTTTTTGGAAGATGTTTATCAACATCCTGACGATTTTGTCGTACCAAAACAAGCAAACAAGGTTGGCAAGTTAAATCAATCCATTTATGAATTGAAGCAAACATTGAATTCTTGGAATCATCTTTTTGATGTAATCATAATGGTATATGATTTAATTCAAAACGAAAATGATTCTTGTGTATATAAGAAGGTTAGTGGGAGCGCACTGACAATGATTGTCATGTATAATGATGATGTATTACTTCTTAGCAATGACATTCCAATAATATAATTGGTGAAATCTTGGATTTCTTGAAAATTCTTCGTAGACTACTTGAGAGATGCAACCTTTATTCTAGGAATAAGGATCTACTGGGATAGATCTAAAAGTTATTGGCACCCTCCGAGAACTTGTACATTATAAGATATATACATGACCTGGTGTCTCATATGCTTTGAGCATATAGATTCCCAATCAGGCCAATCCAAGTGATGATCACTAGATTGATGTTAAGAACATCCTTAAGTATCTTAGACGAACTAAGGATGCTTTCTTAAACTATGGATAATGAGAAATTGAGGTGACTAGGTTCACCGCTTCAAGTTTCCAAACCGACAAAAATAACTGTAAGTCATAATAAGGGTACTATATAATTTGAATAACGGAACAATGAGCTGGAAATCTTCCAAGCAAAATACTGTTGCCGAATAAACAACAAAAGCGGAATATTTCTGCAGCTGAGGCAGCAAAAGAAGAATTTTGGATCCATAAAATTCCTAATTAGATTAGAAGTAGTTCTATTAGCAGCTGAGCTAGGCTACAGCGTAGGCTAAAGAACCGCGGTCTCATCAACGATCCAAATATGTACTTCAACTAAATCATCTGATTTGTTCGATCATACATCGTGGTGATATGATGACCGAATAAAACACATCAGACGATAATATTGCAAATCCGCTGATGAAAGCTATTTCTCAGTAGAAGTTTGAGCGATCCGTACATAGTTCAAGTGTAGGACACTTAAGTGATTGGCTATAGCCCAAATGGGAAATTGTTGGACATATATGACCCATAGCATCACTATTTGTACAGAACATGGTATTATTGTACAAATTAACTATGTGACAAATGAAATTGCTCTTTTATCATTTGTAATTGGATTACCGATATACATAAATGATAAAAGTCCATATGATTAGTACCGGATTAATACGATATGAGACAGTATTAATCCACGTAAGGTTTAATCATTAAATATCCCTAGTCATAGTATTATCGAGACTGGACATCGATAATGTGGAATAGACTAGTATTACACTTGTGCGCATTATGGAAGCATAACAGTATAGTTCTCATATATTTGGATATGGGATACTCATGCAAGTGTAATAGGATGTTGTGTTTACCGATGGAACGGAAACAGCTTCGCTCTGGATAGACCCCTCGTAATCTCATTGGTAGTATGACTATGTGTCTATGGGAATCCGAGTCAGGGTAGGTGTATTTGGTCCTAACCTGAGACTTGCATCGCTAATACTTGCGATAATCGGTACGCTTTAGTTTTGGTCGTCCAGGGCTTTGACAGGTTCTGTACACACCTCTACTGGGTATATTGAGAATCGTAGTATATTGGGTGTGATGTCAAGATGGAAGTATCACTTCAGTCATATGAAGATGATGATCACGTAGGATACAGAACTAGTACTCTTAAGTACTGCAGTTATCGGGATAATATGACTAGGTCATGTTTATCCGATTATAGAGACTAGTTACCAGTGATCTGATATATGCTTCGTACGGGACAGACACAGTTCAAGCCCCAGGCCTAGTATGTGACATCTGATACTAGATCACAATACGCAATACTACGTATACTATGCCTGATAAAGATTACATATTCCTTAAAAGAATATTTCTGGAGAATTGGGTAGGTATGATGCTTTGCTAGAAGCCAACCATGTCTTATAAATCGGTAGGAACTTTGTACTGGGTATGCACGTATTCGGATAATCTGATGACCGTATTTACTGTCAACATATCTAGAGATCTCTTGGGTCGCTTCCCAAAGATTCACCGATGACATTTGACTCGAGCAGAATTAATCTAGGAATAATTATGAGAGAGAAAATTAATCTGGGATTAATTACGGTAGAAATTAATCTGGGATTAATTACGGCAAGAATTAATCTGGGATTAATTATGGTATGAATTAATCTGGGATTAATTCGACTAGAAGAGAGAACGCGATTAATTTAGAATTAATCGTTAAAATAAATTTAATAGTTAAATTAGATTTTTCTATTTAATTTATTTATTTGGGCTAAAATAATATATCGAATATATTAATTGAAATTAAATTTCAATACGACATTAAAGTTTGACTTTAATACGAGCGAACGAATTAATTTGGAATTAATTCGTAAGCAACTTTCGTAATAATTTTGCTAGGCATCATTATTTAATTAAATTAGATTTAATTACGTTACGACAGAAAACTCGTTTAATCGGATTAAACGGAACCGAGCCCGACCATCTTAAATTTTGAATTTAATAGGTGGGGACCACATATTAATGGTGGTAGTTGGCAAAAGCAAGTGGTTTTTGGAAAACCTCTCACTTTTGCCATACATGGTTTTACTTTTGGTAAAGTTTTTACCTATGGTAAAAGCAATTCACTTTAGGTAAAAATCATATACACACTTTTGCATTTTGATTTTGGTATTAGGGTTTTAGAAACCAAAAATAAAAATTTTTCTCTCTCAAACCTCTCATGGTCGAAACTTTATGGCTCTTCTTTGGAAAATTTGTTTCAAAATTTCAAGCTTGCTAGCACATTTGGAGTCAAAGAAGGTGATAGGGAAACTCACCCAAGTGTTGGAAACACTCTACAAAGCTTGGAGCTTCCAGGGAAATCAAAGAAAAGTCTTCAAATCATCCAAATCAATGTAAGTATTTCGTAACTTATTTTTTATTTTTCACACTTTAATCTTGCTTAGTGATATTGTGGCATGTCTTAGAGACTAACAAAAGCAAGCTGAGAACTTGAAACCGGAGCTTAAAACCCCCATTATACATACGGGTACGGACCTGAAACCACGAGGCCCAAAGAAAATTAAGGGCAATGCCAAGGCTCCAGATCACCTAAAGCCCAATGGTAAGGTGGAGAAGAAAAATGGAAAGGGGAAATATTTATTTTGTGGAAAGAAGGGTCATTGGAAGAAAGACTGCAGATCCTTGAAAGCGAAGGAAGCTAGGGAAGCCCAAGAGGCCAAGAAGCCCAATGCTTCAGGTATGTTGTATATGATTGAAATATATTCTCAAATCTCTGAACCTTCTACTCGGGTGCTTGACACCAATTGTGGGACTCACTTGTGTAACAATGTGCAGGGCCTGAGAAGCAGTAGGAGACTCTGACATGGGGAGGTTGACTTACGCATGGGTAATAGAGCAAAACTGACTGCATTGTGCGTGGGGACTTATTCATTAGTTTTGCCGAATGGTTTAGTTTTAGACTTAGAACATTGTGTTTATGTACCTTCTCTAGTAAAGAACATCATTTCAATTTCTTCTTTATGTAATAAAGGTTTTTCATGCATAATAAGTTGTAATGAATGTTCTATTTATTTCAATGAAATAAAATATGGAGATGGTATTTTGAATAATGGTATCTATGTCTTACAAACTAACAAAGGATGTTCAACCTTAAATATATACAACGTTAACTCAAATAATCTCAATAAATCACTTCTATGGCACAGTCGCGTAGGTCATATCACTGAAATAAGATTAACTAAGTTACATAAGGATGGGTATTTTAGAACCTTCAAATATGAACCTTATGGAACTTATGAGTCTTATTTACTTGGTAAAATGACAAAATTACCCTTCAAATGTAAAGGACAGCGTGCAGCGGAGACATTAGAACTCATACACTCTGATGTATGTGGACCAATATCAGTCACCGCTAGAGGTGGATTCTCCTACTTCATTACCTTTATCGATGATCACTCGCGATATAGGTATGTATACCTTATGCGGTACAAATCTGAAGCCTTTGAGAAATTCAAATACTTCAAAGCTGAAGTAGAAAACCATCTTAATAAAACTATTAAGTCACTAAGGTCTGACCGAGGTGGTGAATACTTAAGCGATGAATTTCAAGATTACTTGAGAGAAAATGGCATTGTTTCCCAGTGGACTCCTCCGGGAACTCCACAGCATAATAGGGTCTCCAAAAGGAGAAATTGGACATTACTAGATATGGTCCGATCAATGATACCAGGCACGGATCTATCTCTTTCATTTTGGGGTCTTGCTTTAGAAACTACAACACTACTACTAAATCAAGTTCCTTCCAAAACTGTTAGTCAAACATTATATGAGTTATGGTCTGGGAAATGCCCTAATTAGTTATCTAAGAGTTTGTGGATGTGACGAATATGTTAAGCTCACACAAACTAACAAATTGGATGATAGAACAGTTAAATATAAGTTCGTAGAATATGCCTTGAACTCAAGATCATACGTGTTCTACGTCCCAAATGAACAAAGAATATTTATCTCACGAAATGCTAAATTCCTAGAGAATGAACTCCTTCTCAAGAAATATAGTGGGAGTAGACTTGACCTCGATGAGGTACGAGAAGAACAAACTAACATAGAACTAAACCTCAGGCTCTTCAAAAGGGCAGTGAGGGAACAACCACAAGGTTATAAACTTAGAAGGTCTGGTGTAGAAAGATATGAGCCTGAAAGATATGGTTTCCATATTGATGAGGAACATGATCAGGTTATTGATAATGAGGATCCCACAAGTTATGACGAAGCAATGCGTGACATTGATTCAGTCTAATGTCTTGAGGCCATGAAATCTGAAATATACTCTATGTATCATAATCAAGTCTGGGACTTGGTGGATGCACTTGAAGGGATAAAACCAATAGGCTGTAAGTGGATTTACAAGTGTAAAACTGATGCAAAAGGCAACATACAAACCTATAAGGCTAGGTTGGTGGTGAAAGGTTATAGAAAAATCCAAGGAATTGACTATGACGAAACCTTCTCGTCTGTTGCAATGATAAAGTCCATTCAAATTTTACCGGAACTAGCTGCACACTTTGATTTTGAGATTTGGTAGATGGATGTCAAAACAACTTTCCTTAATGGGAACCTTGTAGAGGAAGTCTATATGACATAACACGAGGGTTTTGCATCTAAGGATGATCATAATAAAGTATGCAAGCTTAAACGATCCATTTATAGACTCAAACAAGCCTCCAGAAGTTGGAATATATGATTTGATGAGACAATCAAAGAATTTGACTTCATCAAAAATGTAGACCAGCCTTGTGTTTACAGGAAAAGTAGCGGGAGTGCTGTTGTATTTCTTGTATTATATGTCGATGACATATTAATCATCAGGAATGATATTCCTATGATGCAAGCCACCAAGCAATGGTTATCTCAAAATTTCTCCATGAAAGATTTGGGAGAAGCAACCTACATCCTCGACATTAAGATCTACCGTAATAGATCTAAGAGGTTGTTAGGACTTTCTCAATATACATACATAGATAAAGTTTTGAAAATATTCAAAATGAAAGATTCCAAAAGAGATAATTTATCTACTTCTCATGGAATCAAATTACCTAAGGAGAAATGTCCACATACTCCTTCAGATAGAGAGTATATGAGTAGGATCCCTTATGCTTCAGAAATAGGATCGATCATGTACGCCATGCTATGTACAAAACCTTATGTCTCTTATGCTCTTAGCATAACTAGCACGTATCAGGAAAATCCTGGTGAGCAACACTGGGCAGCTGTCTAAACAATCCTCATGTATCTGAGAAGAACTAAGGATGTGTTTTTGACATACGGAGATTGTTTTGAGATGAAAGTCATTGGTTACTGTGATGCGAGCTTCCAGACCTATAAGGATGACAGCAGATCGCAAACAGGATATCTGTTTACTTTGAATGGCGGAGCTGTCAGTTGGAAAAGCTCAAAGTAGTCAACTATAGCGGACTCCACCACTGAAGCCGAGTATATTGCAGCATCTAAGGCAGCGAAAGAAGCAGTCTGGATAAAGAAGTTCGTCACGATGTACTGTGACAACACGAGAGCCATTGCTCAATCAAATGAACCAAGGTCCCACCAGAAATCCAAGCATGTACTCAGGGGATTTCATCTCATCAGGGAGATTGTTGAGAGAAAATAAGTTATTATAGAGAAAATACCCACAGAAGATAATCTTGCAGATTCTCTGACTAAAGGGCTGACTTAACAAAAGCATGATAGGCACACACGAGAGTATGGTGTCCAGATTCATACTAGTTGCCTATAGTGCAAGTGAGAGATTTTTAGGGATATATCATATAGCCAACTTGTGGATGGGCTATATGTACATGTATTTGTAATATTTTCATTAATTAATAAAATGACAATCTTTATTATACTTGTCTTACATAACTTATATGAATCATCAAACACTGTAATAAAGCCCTTGGAGTAATAAGATGATGGCTTCCATGCCTTATGAGAATCATTACTCTTAAAAGTTCCTAGTCATAATTTTTTGAATAATCTGGGCGTTCACAAAGCAGAGAGACTAGTATGATGATATGATCCACCCTTAAGTGGGATAGCCAATCTCATAGGCTACGAGCGGACATCCATCCGCTTAGTGTATCACATGGATGCATGAGTTGCTCGTGTCCATCGAACTGGCTGCCGAAAGTTTTCACATGGAATGTTTATCTCATGTGTCTGTGAGAACTTTCATGTATCGATTGTATGACTAGTCCTTAGACTTGATGTCTTTACAATCTTATGTGTGGATCAAATAACTTTGATATTCTCATTCCCCGATTTAAAAGATCCGGTCATAAGGGTATGATTGGGTCATTTGTTGAAACATATGAAATTTGTAAAGATACAACAGAGAATCGCCACTCTCTCGGATAATATTTTCTTACAAGAGTAGTATTCCAGTTCGCGGGTTGATATGTGTGGTCAGTGCTTGAGACTGTGGCCACAGCAGAAGAATCATGTGAGATTCTTGGGTTAACATGATTAATGACACTATCAACATCATACCTTTGACTATATGGGTAGACATTTTCCGTACCCTAGGTGAAAAGGTGGGGATACAGTGAGAGGAGGGGCCGTATCATATGTAAATTGCATAAAGAATGGGTATATATCTTTCCTTCTCATTTGGGACCTTGGTATGTTGCTAGATGTCAACCTTGGTCATTAAAATCGAATTACCATCTGAACGGAGGATAATTTATGTTCGATTAGATTATCACGATTCATTTCATGTCCGAGGGGAACCCAAAATATCACACACAACAAAGTCGAAATCAATGGTTAACAGTGCACAGTACAAATTTAATAGTATATATGATTGTTGTAGGAATTGTTCATAAATGGTTCAATGTGTTTAATTATTGAACAGATTATTTATGAGGTTCCATAGTGGCTTAGGGATTAGTGAATAACGATAGGGGCACTTTGGGAATTAGAATAAATAAAAAAATAAATGTGAATAGAAACGTGAATAGTAACATGAATAGTAAATTTTTTATTTCTTATTTGTTTTAAATTCCAATTCGGCTCAAACTCTTATTAGGGTTTTATAATCTCATTAAACCCCTAAACTAAGATCCAATGACTAAGATTAAATTAGCATTTATCCCACATTGGATTCTTAATTAATTTTGTTGTCTTTGGAGCACCTATATAAACCCAAAGAATTCTTTACAAATTTTACACCAAGAACCTTTCATATCTTGGGTTTATATAAATGAGCAACTCTAAAGTTTAAGAGTAAGCCACTGATTTAGAGGATCCTTAAGTCTAATTGACTAGAGGAATCTCAAGTTAAAAGTTTTGAGGTATTTACCTAGGCTAGCACCAAGGGCAAATTACTTGTGCACTCAAGGCGTAGTCTTGCCATTAAGTTTTGGCTTTAGTGTGTGCACCTTTGGAGGCCACACACTTGGGTGGCTCTTTGGAACGTGGAAGAGCTTATTGAGTTTGAGAAAATCTTGTAGATTGGAGGGTAGGCTGGAGGAGTCTTCGGTTCAAGTAAGTCTTTTTCTTTCTTTATTTTAATTAGAGTTCTTATGATAGTTAGCATGTTTAGGTTTATGATCTTTGCATGTTTTTATAAGTTTTTATGCTTAAAATATATAGAATAATCAAAACAAATGGGTCTTGGGCAAAGGGATAGCGACATCATAATTTTTTTTTAATTTTCCGCTGCACATTCGCGGCCGCTTCCCAACATCCCATACTTAGGAGGTTAACTCTGGATAGTTTTTCTGGCGATTTTTCTTGATTGACTGAAGAATTTTGGGACAAGGTATCTATGTTAAGCCTGATTGTACACGTCTTTATGCTTAAACTATGTTCTTTATTATTAACAATGGCGCTGGTTATTCTGTTCTGGTTTATGTTCATACTATTTTTATAACTTTAATTCCTTTGCCAGTACAAGTACGGTTGCTATCTTTCACGCTAACTATTCTTTCCTTGCATTCTTGCACTCTAGAATATTTCACTTTCAATCATCTCTCGAGTCTTATCCTATTAGGTGTTGTCCGGTCTCAATAATATTAGTATCCTGAGTTTTCTTGGCCGTCTCCAAGTTTAACTTCAATAAATCTCTTTTCAAGTCATCTTATGCATTATCTTTAATAGTGCACTGTGAAGAGAAACATATGGGTCACTATCATTATATTTCCTCCCCATATTAATATAATAGAGTCCCAGTTTTATCTCAACTCTGAAAAAGCTTACTATTTCGTAGTACCATTGAGAATTTATCTTATCTCTATACACTTCTGTCACTGTTTATCTGGTATCTTTCCTATTGTCGTGCTATCTCAACAGTTTCACCTCCACTTTTTACTTGATTTTCTATTTGTCTTCTTTCTTGCTCTTAACTATCTATGGAACTTCTGATTCCTCTGAATCTGTCTTTTTATCTTGAGGGGGTATATCCTTCAATTATCACTTACCTTACTTTATATGATATTTATTACATTGTGATTTCACTTATTTCTGGGGATATCTTGAAGCAATCATCGAGGTCCATCTTACCTACTGTGGTATAACAAGGGTTGGGAGGGTGGGGCTTGGTCCCGAGACCTTTTCAGTTGTGCTGACCTCACTAGCTACTCGTGATGTACTTGCACGTTCTACTCATCTATAAACCTGAGACTCATGTTTAATAGTGTCGGTTCCCACACTAAGATACTTCTACTCGTTACTATCTTGTCTCATGTTTCATCTTCACTCTTGATCTATTTTCTGACTATCGATTATAATACCACTTATTGTGAACCTTCTCTAGAGTAATGCTCTCTAAATAATCCATCATATAGTCTCTATACTTCTTCTTACTAGTTTCTGTAGTTTAATCATCTTAAGTCATTACTCTCTCTCATAGTCTTACTATACTCAAATTATTATTACTTCTTATGAATTTTATTTACTATTTAAAATTTCTTCTCATCTCAGTTCTTTGAACTCTTTACTTCTTTACTATTTCTGGAAACTCCATCAACCTCGATTGCTTAGGACATCTCTACTAATCTTTCAATTCATGTGTTACTCTTCATTTAGTTCTTTCTTCTCAATATAATGAGACTCTTCTTGAGTTATATTTTATATTCCTGAGAATCGCTCTCTCTCTCTAGTCCTTTCGCACTTATACGTCTTTACTCCCTTAAGGGTTTCCAATTCAACGATGACTTCTAGATTTGGCTTGACTCACTGTGAGTTTGAACTATTCTATCTCATACTATTTATCTATGTTTTGTTGAACTTATTAATGTGGTGATCTATCCATCTCACGATTCATCTAATTTGTCAAATATACTTTTTTATCAGTTCTTCTCCTTATTTAGCTCTAAGTAGGGGGTGAGTATATGCATTCCATAGAGATCTGTGAATACGCATCACTATTATTTATTATTCATTCTATTAGAAGCTATATCAAATCTTCCATGTCCTTAAGTTCCTTAATATTTATCAATCAACTCAAAGTCTTTATTTACTTAATATCCTCAAGTTACATTATTTATTCTTGCTATGTAGACTGAACTTCCTTATTACTAGCCATATCTTTTTGAATTATTTCTATATCCTAACTATTAGTTTTGGATCATGTTATCGATGCTAGTAATCTTTCATCTTATAAGCTCCCTTCTGGATCTCTACTTCTTGCTACGAATTACGGTTATGGTACTCTGTTCTACTTTCCACACTAATACTATTGCTAACTTCTTAGTGTATTCAATCCTCATGGTCTTCTCTTTTTAAACTTACATGGGTTCTTACTGGTATTGATCTGATTTATAGGTTTTCACTAGTACTGTGAACTTGATCATCTTGGCTTAAGTCGGGTTCTTAATTGTCTGACCTTATAAGTCACATTGTCTCTCCTTGGGTGAATCATCCCTCAAAGTTCGCTACGTCATTCTCAAAATATAATGCTATGAGTACTAAGTTTTCGTACAGTTATATTTATCTTTGTTGGTAAAAGTTGGGGTATGCATCTACATCTCAACGGATATCATTATCTTTGTTCTATATCATATGTCCTGGTAGAATCTATTTCTTATGTAAAATAGGTAAAAGATAAACTCTTGCAAGAAAACTTCTCCAACCGATACTACTGAGGGGTGAGGATCTGATTAGCTTAGAGTTTTATCAATATCAGGTTGTCTGAGTAAGGTAACTAATTATCTCCGTTTACGACCTTCATTTACTTTCTTGCAGGCCTGGGTTTGGGGACATATAATCTCTTCTCCCTTCTTGACGTCTCTAGCCTATCGGGAATCCCATGTCAAATTCTGATTTCTTACCTCTCTTATGCTTTTGACTATCATTTGCTATTCAGAGGGCTTGTCATCCATAAAGGGTATTCAAAGGATATTAATTTGGTTTGAATGAACTTCTTAAGGAATGAATGAATCTTGCGAAAAGGATGAAACTTTACATAGGTCTATTTGGCATTATTACTCTTACTCAGGCCTGCTATATTCCTTTTACTGCTATAAGTTCTAGTGTTCTCTATATCATTTATTTCTGTATTTCTCCCACTTACTATCTCTGGTTATTTGAACATCTAAGTATCATTCCTTACTTTTCTTTCTAGCTTTCTTTTTCTCTTCCTACTTTCCTAGGTGAATATCTTTAGGATTTTACTGTCTATCTTCATAACTTGCCTTGGACATTTAAAAAATAAACCAGGGTAACTACGAAAAGATTTTCAAAGAATATAGTTACTTCATAAATGAGGATATCAAACAATTCAGGAATTCTTACTAACTTGTCTGTATAACTTTGAGGATGTACTTGAGGATCGGATACTAGAGAAGTAGTGTCTCGCATATAGGTATCCCGACATACTGCATATACAAGACCCCAACACTCTACCCACTACATTCTTTGACTCCCTAAACCATGCTCTGATACCATCTTTGTAACATTCACAATCTAGAGATGTTACCGGCAGAGAAAATGTCGTCATATCCCCTTGAGCCTCTAACTCTCTGACAAACACTAAACTCATTTCATATGTGAACTCATGCATAGGACCAATGCCTAACTCATCAACATAAATGCATAACACCTTTCATACTAAATACTTAATTTTACTACATATTACAACTATGACAGTGAACACTTATAATGCATTATATATATAATCTTTATTATATAACATATATGATACATAATATTTCATGACTCTGACTAAACTGAACTCTGTTTCAGACTTGACCCGGTGGACTAAATACCCAATGAATGCCATCAGTATCCATCCTCCTAAGCTCATCCTTTGAGTAAACCTGCAAAATAAAGAAAATGAGAGTATGGGGTAGATCGTTTGAACGATCTAAGAGAGTGGATAGTTTAAAAATAGGTACTAAGATGCTGTTGTAAATCCATGGTTCTAAAACAAAATTCATCTCAACCATCTTTTCTAAAATCACTCCCATTATCTGAAAACAACTTCCTTTCTGAAAAACTTTTCTAAAAACTACTTCTGGTGTGTAACTCTCATAAATCCTCATAAAACAGTTCCTTCTGAAAATTCTTTCTTAAAACTTTCTTTTCTGTAAGTCTGTCTCTGAAAACCTGATACTGAAAACTATTTCTGAATGTCTGCTAAAAACCTAACGCATGGGGGCATTATATTTCGTCGTCCCCCTTACGCCTAACTAGAGACAGGAGTGCAAATCCATGACATTAGGGCGTTACGTATCGCCGTCCCCCTTACGCCTAAATAGAGACAAGAGTGAAAATTCATGACATTAGGGTATTACGTATCGTCGTCCCCCAAAGTATGCCACTATCTATCCTTGAAACTAGGGCCTAGGGGCATTACATATTGCCAACCCTCATATCTATGAAGTCTAGTGATCTTGGAGTGTTATATGTCGTCGTCTCCCAAGCCACTAAACTAGAGCATGAGGTGCAAATATGCTACTCTCTAGACTCTGAATCTAGGATCTAGCATCTGACATCCCTAATCTTGACATGCAGTGCAGATAATATCTGAATCTGTTAATTCCATATCTGAGTCAAGTTACATACTGAGGTGGGTTTTTCCCTCATGCCATAAAATCATGCTTTGAAATCATCTCTTTTCTAAATCATTTATCAAAATATGCTTAATTAAAAATATAATTTAAAGCAAACTTGCTAACTTCTTAAATGCTGAAAAGTAAGTTTGATATTTAAAAATAATATTATGAAAAATTTACTTGTCCACTCACTTATTTGGAGTCCCGCTAGCTTTACTTCACTTCGCCAAAGAAATTTATGGTTCATGTGATGACCTTTAATGGGCAACTTAATTAAAATACATATCATGGAATATACTTCGAAATTGTCATCACTATATGATGTTATATGTTTGTGCCATGGTAAATTAGGTGTATATAATATGATACGAAGTCTTTCGGGTGGTCTCTACTATCCTAAGTTGAATCTGAATTAGCTAGAAATTTGTCCTGAGAAATGGTCATACGTCGCGACTCCAAGCTTTTCACGTTGCGACACTCACATGGGGTAGGGTTGAGATAGAAGGTTTTCCCCTGTATCGGGTCGCGATGCTCACTCGAGTAGGCTAAGACAAAGAGCTTCCTCTATTTCACGTCACGATACTGGGAGTTGGGCGTTGCAATGCTCACATGATATCAGTGAAATATGGGCCACCAATTCATTTCGCATCACGACGTTAGCCATTTGGTGAATGCTCACCTATTTTCAGGCCTAATCATCTTTACCTTAATGTCCAATTCTCCCAAATTCATATCCAACACCCTGACACCCTAAGCTTTATACAAACGCTTCTTTTAAACTAAAATAATCATTTATGCTAAAATAATATTCCATCATCATAATATACTTCTAACTTCATAATTTTTCTTTATCTTAACATTAGGATTTCCAAAAATTAAACATCTCTTTATACAATCAATTTTCATGTTTAAAGCCACTAATGTAATTCCTAATATGTCATTACCCTCAATATAACATAATAGCATCAAAATTTCTCCATCCAAAATTTGGGTCAAGTTGACCTTACCTCATTTCATTTGATTTTTCCTTATTCATCAAGTCTCTAATGGTTACTTTTCTCCCTCTTAGCTTGTTATGGAAGATTCGAGTTGTTTCCTCATTTCTACGTTCTTCTTCCTTCTTCTTCTTTCTTCTCATGTCTCCCTCTCTTTCACTCAAAATGTTAAGGATGGGTGAATAGTCCCCCTTATATATAGTAAGGGCTAATTTGACTAATCAGCAATATTTTGGTTTGAAGAAAATTCAGTTGTTTTGAGAGAAATATGAAAATCTCTAGAAAGTTCTGCAGTTACTATTCATCTAAATTTTTTAGTTGTATTTTCGACTTATTTCTGGTTCGAATTTGGAAAAAAATTTAACGTGAAAATTGTAGGTGTCGATCTCAACTTTCTGAATTCATAAAACTCGGAGGTATTATGAGAGAGTTATGGCCCAAATACCATGGACTATCCGGAGTGGGACTTCGTACCATTTCGTATCAAAATCTCGAAGAATTTATCGATTGTACCCAAAGTTCTTTCATGAGTGTATATGTATCCAAACATATTGTTATATTATGTAACGTTTGTCCCACAATGTAATAGTAGTCGATATTGCTGGTCGTTACAATAGAGCCCTTAAGTGTTGATTTTAATCTTGATGTGTTTTGTGTGGACCTAAGATTCTTTTTTATGTTTGAAGTATTTCTTAGGTTTCATTTTGATGGTGGACTATGATCTAGGTTATCCAGTTTTAGGTCACATCATGTCCGTTTTTCTATAAATTTGGAGGCTTATGAAGATGGGTTAATCTTGTCTCATACCGGTAGCATCCCTCCTCTGATGAGGTGTTACATATTATTTCTATTAATATTATTTCTATTATTTTGCATAAATAATTTTGGTGGGAGGAGGCAATTAATGTCGTGATGTATATTGCATGGGAGAAATAGACAGTCATTCTGTATAAAGATGTGTTGAACGAGATTAAGCAGAAATGGAAGCAAATATGTTTCATAGATGATCCGTTATGGAATAATTTGAATCAGTATTGGGAATTTACAGACTTTCGTGTACATTCAAAATCGATCTCATGTAACCGACGATGATCTGTCATCAAAGGAACATAATTGGTTATGCATACATGAGGCACTAGATCGCATTATGACTATAGTCGCCATCTTGTAAGTGTATAAATTATAAGTGATAATATTTCTTTTAATTAATTATTTTTTTATATTTAATTACTATTACATTTGTTTGTAAATAGATAGGAGAAACCAAATGGGCCGTCAACCCAATGCCTTTGAGCTCTTTGTTCATATACACATGAAGAAAAACAATAGACACATGTTCGTCAATCATGATCTCACGACATGCATGTAAGGTTTTATATATTGTTTTATTCGGATATATATTTTTACTTAAATAAATTTAAAAATTTAGTATTACAGTCTAACATTTCTCACATTTATCATAGATCGCTATATAGCTGTCCAAGACCAGTTGTTGCAGAATGGGGAACCGATAGATAAGGACCGATTGTTTATTGAGATTTCCGGAGGCCAGAGGAAGAAGCATGTCTACGATCTGGGCTCCTAATATATACCTGAGGGTAGTTCCTCATCTTCTGCTGCCTCAGTTTCACAGGCTAAAATGTAGGAAGAGATCACTACGCTGAGAGAAGAGCTGCAGCTGCAACAGAAGCAGATGCGACGGATGTAGGAGCAGATGCAGCATCTGATACAAGAGCGGATGCAATAGCAGGTTCGACTAGCTCTTCAATTGATGCAGCAGTTGCCTCCTATTGGTCCACCTCCTCCTCTTCTCCTCCTAGTGTGTAGTATAGTTTGTTTAATTTAATACATTACAATAATGTAACATTATTACTTTATGTTTATTATTTTATAATATTATTTTTAATAATTTATTTATAACATTAAATTTTAATTGAAAAAAATATATATAATTTAATAGAAAAAATCAAATAAAAAATATAATATAATTACTGACCGAATAGTCAGTCGGTAATTATATTACAATGTATAAATTGTACTGATGACACTATACGATCGGTGAATTCAAGAAAATACTGAAAGTACATTTTATCGGTCGGTAATATTTTGAGTTATTATCAATCAAAATTCATTTATTTAAAGACCGATTATTTCCCATTTTCCGTCGGAAATCCGTCTGTAATATTTACTGACAATAAATTTATTTGATCGGTAATCGATCGGTAAATTATCGACGGAAATTTATTATTCATCGACCAAATTATCAATCAGTAAGTAACTATTTTCCTGTAGTCTTCTATTAAATTACTCAACCATTATTGTCGACCTGTAAAAGAATTATCGACAAAACTTGCACAGAGTTTCAATCCACCTACCCCAAGAGAGAGAAGAAAAAATGAAAAAGAACGTGATGAACAATCATTAATGTCTCTAGCTATTGTATCATGCAAAATATGACAAGTTTACTGTGACAATAATAGAGAGTTGGAAAAATATTATAAGCAAATTTATAACCCAAAAAAAAAAACACTTTTGTTCTGACAAACGACCAGAGAAACAAAGAAAGAGACAAATGTGACAATATATTCATAACACATGCACGGGAAATATCATGCATAATGCTGCTTGTGAAA
This sequence comes from Zanthoxylum bungeanum, assembly GCA_019454045.1. NCBI lineage: Eukaryota > Viridiplantae > Streptophyta > Magnoliopsida > Sapindales > Rutaceae > Zanthoxylum > Zanthoxylum bungeanum. Next base: position 1,737 of record SKCR01029055.1, on the reverse strand, counting down.
AACACAAACAGCACATCAACACATATCAATTTATCTTACAGAAATAGGAGATTTGATATCTCTAGGGCTTATTCACAATGGTTGAAGATATCAGATCTAATTCAATAATACTTTACAGATTTTTATCTTCATAATTGTAGATAGTATTAATTCAACTGTTACAAATGTGATATGCATATGCCCGTTCAATTAATATCATATAGCCATCAACAAACTTTAAAGAAATAGTAAATTCCCCGGAACAAAATACTAAAATTTCTCCGGACATTAAGCTCTTTTTTTTTGTCAATTATTAGTTAAATCTACAAGGAGCATAGCATCAAAGCAATCCTTTGCCTCACAAGACACTATGCCTCATGTAAATAAATCTTTTCAAGGAATCTCTTTGAGGCATAAATAATTTACTGACTATCAGGAAAACAATTGCAATGAGATTCAATTAACATTAATGCAAGCAGAATCACTCCAGCGATTATGACAAAGACAATGCATGCAACTCATTTCCCTGCACATTAACTAAAAGGCTATAAATTTAAGCTTATCCAAAGTTCCGTACAAAGAGATTTAAAGAAATATAATAGATGTGCAATCCTACATATATATTAAGAAAACTTTCATATTTTACCAAAATGTGCTGTAAGGCTTTCCTTTGGGGTATTTCTTTCCCACTTCATTTTAATTTTTTAATAATTGTGCTGTCAAAGTTAAACTATAGAAGCATTAGATAAACACTGTGTGGGAGTCTCATATGTTGGGTCATCCTCATCAATAGAAACTTTCATTCTACATTTCTACAACAGCAATGAAAAATGTAGCCTAAGAGTGATAAAGATAAATCTAACCATTTTGTGCCTACTTCGATCATCTAGAAAGCTAAAAATTTGATAAACACAATGATTTATGATATAGTATAATAATGTCAAATCATCCATACAGTCGATATCACCTAATGTGAAAAAGGTTTTTGTTTGGGTTGGTTATCCAAACCTGATAAGAAATCAATTTACCCTAATTACCATGTAACATCCAAATTGTACATTAATTTTTTGCATCAGCATCTAATTTTGGCACTATATACATAATGATATGCACAAAATATACATAATGATATGCACAAAATATGAAGCATAAATGATCAAAAGAGAAAAATATGTACATTAGGAATGGGAATGAATCAACTCAAATTCCAGCAAAGTTTCTCATAATCAAAACCTGAAAAGTATTATACGTTAGAAGTCAAATTGCAGCAATGCAATATAACGGAAACTCAAAACAGTAACAGATACAATATTGTTACTTCACTTGGGTTAGTTTCTCTTGCAGCTCCCATAGGTTGAAACTCGACAAATCCTTAACCTGTGAAGTACATATAATAACAAAAGTGAAGTTAACATGTCCCAGCATGCAGTAACATAAACCCTAACATAGCAATCAATGATAATTAACAGTACCTCAGCCTGGATGCTGTGAAGTAACCTTTCTTCTACTCTGGTGGAAACACAATTAACAACACAAAGTCCTTCATCATGAAGCACTTCAAGCACTTTTGATAGGGGCAATTCTTGCTCTAAGTACCCGCAGCTATACGCAATCTCGATGCCAACCGGAGATGGGCGGACGGTGAAGCAATTACTTGAAGAAGCATTCTGATCTGAGCTTTTAATTTGTGAAGCAGAAGTGCCCAAATTGGACAATCTCTTCAGCTCATCTCTCTGGACACCAAATTGTTTTATCTTC